>CAUYON010131431.1:0-68744 GCA_963573935.1 Arctocebus calabarensis | reverse complement strand
ATTCTATTTGTGGCCCCACCACACACCAGGGGTTCAGCATGGTGGGGAGTGCAGTATCTCTGCAGCTGTAGCCCTCCACTCAGCACTTACACCCCTGGGGCAGGTCTGAGCAGATTCTATTTGTGGCCCCACCACACACCAAGGCAGTGAGCAAGGTAGCGTCAAAAGTGCCATCCTGAGTTTAACACAGTGGAGAAGATAGAGGCTTAAAGTGAGCACTGGGCCGGTGGATGGAACCAGAACACTCATAAGAGCAAGGAGGCAGGCACGGAGGAGGCAACACCCTGGAGCAAAAGGACAGCAGAACACTGGGGAGTGGCCAGGAGAAACATGTCACGGAACGTGCCGATAGGCACTGTGCTAGGAGTGTGTCACACACAATCTCATCACTTCTCTCCAAAACCCAATAAACCAAAACTAATATCCCCAGTGTAAGTAGAGAGCTCGGCAGGAGAGCCTAAGTATCTTGGTCAAACTCCTTTGGCTAATTTGTAGACTTAGACTTTGTTGTCTGTACCCTAAACCCCAATTCTCTCTACTACACGGACTTTATTTTATTGGAGACAGGGTCTCACTATGTTTCCGAGGCTGGATTCCAATTCCTGGGCTCGAGGAATCTCCCCCCCTTAGCCTCTGGCTCCCCACTAGCTGCGAATAAGAAGCATGCCATCACGCACACCTGCTTTTCCATCTTGAGGGCAAGAGGCCGAACTACTGAGCGAAGAAACAGGCGTGAAGCAGCAGAGGCAAAACATCTTTGCCATGAAGCAGAGCATTTGGCTTAACTGAAAAGCACCTTCATGTATTTTCTACCGAGGCAACTTCCATTCCCTGGGGAAGTCCAGGCTCAGGCCTAACCACAAGAGGAAGAAAAGCAAGTAGATTCAGCCGGGAGCAGCGGGCATGAGGGCAGAGACGTGGGCTGATCTCGACACATCTTTATGAAATGGGAATGAACTAGCAGAAACAGAGGCAGTTTCCCTTTGAAAATCTGTCACATTCACAATGAGGGTGATGAAAGACTTTGCTTCCTTGCCTTTTAGGTTACTTCAATATGCCCAGGCTTTGAAATATACGTGTAATACTGTACTGAATTTTGTATTGAATGTGGTGGTGCAATATTGAACTATAAAAGAAAGGGCTGGAACAGTACTTTTCAAATACTTGCTGCTCAGAATCCCTTTGCCCTTTTCCACTAACAGGTATGATCTGATCTATTGATATTTTCGGTCTGAAAAGGCCCTCTGTCTATTCTATCAGGTTGTCCTATTTTTCATTGTGTAATAGGCTGTATTTTGAAAATGAATAGCCCCAAACAACTTCGATATATTGCTATTACTGTGCTGCTCTTTTGAAGATTCTCTTCACTTGGCATTTGCACTTTAATCAGACTTCAAGCTGCTATGATAGCGGCCCTCATGTTTTGCCAGACCCCACCACCACCACCCAGCCACTGACGCCTTTGTACACCTCAGTGACTCCTGTCGTTCTTAGCACAGAGCGCGCCCCCTGGCGGCCTTCTGTGGGGACGCACAGTTGCGGGCTTTCTTCGACCTCTCTCCAGCGCTGCCCCCGCCCCTCAGCAGCAATCAGCAAATGCCCTGGTGCCTCCTTAATCTCCTCATTGGGTAGCTCTACCCACCCTTGCTCTTGAAGCCCACTCGAAATCCTCACGCGTCCATATGCGGCTTCTCATGGGCACCAACTCTAAAACCAGCATGGCCAGAAGGAGGTTTTTGGGACGCAACAAATCTGCTCCCAGCTATTCGTGTTCTGGGAGCTTTCTGCAGAGCCAGCCCACCCGTGTAAACGGGGAGCTCCAAGATGGTGGTATGGGAGCTGCAGTTTGGAGAATTTCCAGACAAGACGGGTCCGGGGGCAGAAACTAATCAGATAGACACGAATGTCATCTAGTGCAATTTATAAAAAGAAACATAAGGAATGATACTGTGTGTTGAGCGCTGCCTGTGAGCTTGCGGATAAGGACCAATGCTCCCAGCACTCTCAGTTCCCAGGTTCAACGCTAGCCGTGGTGGGTGCTTAGTCAATGTGGGTTTAACTCAAATTAGAAGCAAGGCAAACAAGCTGTGGTTCTCACATGTATTTGTGGGGGGTGTGTTGAAGATTTTCTGGTGATCAGATAGAAGTTAAGGGCCCTCCCCCAGGGGATAAAAACACACACACATGTGTATCAATCAAGAGGTCCTGTTACCCGGCTGACATTGAGGTGCTGTCATGAACTTTGATTGAAGTTTTCACTCTCTAGAGAGCATAGTGTAAGGGGGGGAAAGGCATTCTAAGAGCAGTGAAGGATCAGCACCTGGGGTTACACGTTCTCATGGCAAAACGTTGATGATCTGAGGTTTAGAAATGACCCCACATTTACTGTTTATATGAAAATTTTCCCAACCTCCCTACAGCTAATCTGAAAAATAGGGATGAAACATTATTTTTTTCTTCTCTTTGGTGGTGTGGCTTTTCATGTAATACTTTGTGTGAGATAGTTTGTAACCTCTCCAGTTTATTATCGTCATTATTATTGAAGGAATCTAAGCTAGTTAATTTATTTTGTGCTTGCTTTTCTTCTTTCTTCTTTTCTCTCCCTTCTTGTTCTTCTACTCTTTCGTTTTTTAGAGACAGGCAGGGGCAGGGTCTCATTATGTCACCTAGGCTAGACTATAATGGTGCAATCGTAGCTTATTGCAACCTTGAACCCTGGACTCAAGCGATCCTCCCTCCCACATCATCCTCCCAAGTAGTTGGGACTATAGGAGCACTCCACCATGCCTGGCTAATTTTTTCCAACTTTCTTTCAGAAATGGGGTTCTTTCTGTTACTCAGGCTGGTCTCAAACTCCTGCCCTCAAAGGATCTGCTGCCCCAGCCTCCCGAGTCACCGGGATTTTAGGCATGAAGTACTGTGCTTTTTCATCTTCCTTCTTGTTCCCCCTTCACCCTTCTCTCCTTCTCGTCCTCTTCTTCCTCCTTCTGATTTGATACTTGATGAAAAGTGATGTTAATGTTTAGTGTCTGTTCTGTATTCATGGAGATTCGTCTGTAAAGAAAATACCCTGATCGCCCATTAGCATCCGGGGTTCCTAGCAACATGCTTCCATGACATTGTTCATGCCAGAGCTTGGGTCAGAGCTTGAAAGATTTGAATACTTATATTTATTGGGGGGAAATGACACAAATCTTTGTACAACTGTACTTTGCATAAGTTTACACATGTAGGAAATGGAAATAATCTAAAATGGGGGATCTGAGAATTCAAGCGACACTGTACTTAAAAGTAATACTTTGAAAATTGTAAAGCACTCTTCGGAGTTCGAGGATGGAGGTGGGACAGTAACAGCCCCATGTGCTCTTCTGCCTAGATAACATGAGACTGAAATGGGCATTTATTATTTTGTCTGCTCCAGCCCTCTAAGGAGATCTGATCTCCAGATGCCACCCTGTGCTGTCATGAGTGTGATTGGGAACTCTTACAGACCTTCTCAGCTACGGTGATTGGGGATTGGGACCAGTTGGGTGGTTCAGAGATTGTCCCTAAAACTTTCCAGATCAGAAATCATAGAAGAGGCGCTTTTCCTGTTGGGAAGCTAAGCTGGGAAGTTGTGAATCTGGAACATTAAGTTGCCTGAGTTCAATGTGAAGGGAAAACCATTTGGAGAACGTGAAGCCAACCTTCGCCAAAAAGCAAAGAGAAGGCGAAGTGAGTCCTGAAGTGACTTGGGTCCCCGACATCTCAGAAGTCACCCCAATCCTTGCCTTCATCTGGCTTGACTGCAGTTTCTTTAATTATATATTTCTGTTTGCCCATTTTCTTTTTCTTTTCTTTTCTTTTCTTTTTTTTTTTTTTTTGAGACAGAGCCTCAAGCTGTCCCCTTGGATAGAGTGCTGTGGCATCACAGCTCACAGCAACCTCCAACTCTTGGGCTCAAGCAAGTCTCTTGCCTCTGCCTCCCAAGTAGCTGGGACTACAGGGGCCAGCCACAACGCCCGGCCATTTTTTAGTTGGAGCCGTCATTGTTGTTTGGTGGCCCAGGCTGGATTTGAACCCGCCAGCTCAGGCGTACGTGGCTGGTGCCTTAGCCCGTTGAGCCACAGGCGCTGAGCTGTGTTTGCTCATTTTCTAAAGTCACTTTGAAGTGGGTTTCTGTTACTTCCAGACAGAAAAGTGCCAACTGACACAGCTCCTGGTGCCTTCGGGGAAGCTTCAGGAATGTAGCTGTCAAAATGAGGTCTCCATATACCTAGGGAAACAAACAGATCTCTCAGCCCTTATTCTGGTCTATCCCAGTGCAGCCCATGTGACAAGCCTTGTGGCCTTTGAGACCAACATGATCAGTCTCACCTGCCTAGAAGGCCAAGGAGATGCCCTTCCGTCATCTGTAACAGCCTGGCCCCAATCCCAGGGCTTGTGCGAGAAGGCACGGACTGGCTTCTTGTGAATTCTTCGTGCTTCTTGCAGCCAGAATGTGTTGTTAAGGATCACAGCTGAGGAGATGACGTGAATAGGGCAATTAGTGTTGGTGGGAGAGCGCAGGAGCGTGAGGAGGAGACAGCAGCAGGAAGGAAATGATTCTGAGCAAGAGGAGATTGCTGCTGTTTGGCTTTTTAAGTCCATGGAACCCAATAATAATTTCCCCCAAGTTTTATATTTCCTGCCAGTCGTGTCCCATAATCTCATGTGTAGGGAGGTCTGAATTACTTTGCTTGTCAAAGGAGGAGTGCTGTTTATAAGCGGAGAACTAACAGACTACTTTGCCCTTGAGTCAACCGAAGGCAGATCTAGCTGTAGAAATAAAAGAATACCTAAAAGCTCCCAGTTCACCTAATGCCAACATGACATGGAATTTTTAATTATTCCAAACTCTGATTGTAATATATTTTTTAGGCCTCACAAGGATTCATGCTCAATTAAAAACGCAACTTTGCATTGCCTGTGCCAACTCAGCTATATAATTTGTTGTTCCTCTGAACTCAACAGACACAGAGACTAAATAGGCCTTTTTTTTTTTTTTTTTGCAGTTTTTGACCAGGGCCGGGTTTGAACCCGCCACCTCCGGTATATGGGGCCAGCACCCTACTCCTTTGAGCTGCAGGCGCCACCCTAAATAGATTTTTAATTGTCACTAGAACCTGAGAACTTTCTCAGAATGACACAAATTAAAATATTCTACTTCATTTTTCTGGCCTATATAATAACATTTCCAAATCCCACAGCCCGGCACTCAGCCCCCACTGCTGAGGCCTACCCTCTTCCTGTTACCACTGTATTTGTGGTTCCTGCGTTTGATATTCTAGAACTTTCTTCATGCTTTCCAAGAAACCAGCTAGTTTAAGGTTTTTCTTTTTTTCTTTCTTCAGGTATTTTAATCCTACCTTTGTCCTGTCAGCCCCTTATTTGTTTCAAGGGTCTCTTTCAAATTAAATAAATTTGTAGAAATGATTGCTAATTCCTTTCCATTATACTTATTTATTTTTTCTGGGTGCTATTTTATGTTTATCTGGAATTAACCTGGAAGATAATCAACTATATTATTTACATGTGCCACACCTTATTTAAATCCTCACATCCTCATTAAAAAAAGTCACTTTGACATGAATTGTCAACTTTATTTTATAGAAAGCCATATTATTCTTTAGTTGTGCCTCATTTTCTACTAATGAGTATATGTATACTCTTCCTGGTAACTACTCTACAAAGGTAGACTTATAAATGTCAAAACAAACAAGTCTTTTTATGTGCCATTTAATAGATTTTTATTTTTGGTTCAATTTTCCCCAGATCCACTTGATTTTTTTGTTGTTTGTTTGTTTGGATAATTGGTTTTAAGCATTATCCTCCAGGTTTTTGGGCCATATTGATCTAAATATAATTCATGTTGTCAATTGAGTTTTTAAAAACGTATCATCTTGTGTTCACACACCATTCAAGACGCATGTATAGTTTCCTAGTCTTCTGCCCTTTTGCCTTTATAATGTATAGTAAATCTGTAAGTACAGTGGTTTATGTCAGGGTGAATTATTGAACTAAAAGTTTGATATATGATGTGGGAAAAATACTACATTTTCACTGAAGGCAAGCCATGAATCTCTTCAGGGCAATTCAAGTTGATGTTTTAGCTGCTTTAGTTCAATTGTTTTTTGAAGGCATGCATTTATATGTCTATAGTTCTATATTTGTAAATACATTTTATTTTGCTGTTTATAAAAATGTTACAGAAAATGTTAAAGACTTCATCTTTCTGTGGGAACCTTAAAATGTCCTGGTGTACAAAATATGACACAATTAGTATAATGCTTATGTCAGCTCATATATGATTTGCTTTGATGTTTTCCCAGCAGTTTTCCCAAATATAATTTTAGCTATCATATCAATAATATATAAGCACATTGCTAAATTAACACAAGATAGAAACATGTAAGAAAAAGTGAAAAGTCCCCTTTTATTCATCATCCTCCCATCTCTCTTCCTCAAACACACACACACACACACATACATAAACCAACACAATTATACTTCAATACATGTATGAAACTAACTCCAAATTATTTTGTTTGCTTTGTTTTGACTTCCTATGACTACATGCATAGGTTCTTTTATGTTTTGCATTTATTCTTTCCTCTCTCTTCCCCAAAAGAGCCACAAGGCTTAGTCCCTCACCCACTTTGCGTGTCATGTACATACACTTTTCATTAATACCGTCCTCAACTACTCTATTACAAACTGAAACCTCCTCTCTATTACCACTATTTCCTACTTACCCCCGTTCATGACTTGTCTTCACAGTTCTTATCACCTTATATGTGATACATTGTATATATGATGTTTTTGTTGTTAGGTACCCGCTAGGGCAAGATTTGTCTAGGGTGATTTTGTAATCTGGTTTATTTACTATTATATTCTCAGTGTCTGCCACAAGTCAATACTGGTTGTGTTAATGAATAAATATTGTGGTGATTCAAAATGTGTGCTTTGGAGTCAGATTGCCAGGATTCAGTCCCAGCTCCAACATGCACTGGATGTGCGATCCTGGCAACTTATGTAAATTCTATGTTTTTTGGTTTTTTCTTTAGTAGTCGAAGGCTAATAATCATCACACCTATCTTCTGGGTTGCTGCAAGGATTAAACAAAGTTGACACAGGTAGAGTTTGGCAGATATATATTTATCTGTGCCAAACATATAATCACTAAGTTTTCAGCTAGAAATGTAGCAGTAGTAGTGTCAATAGTACTAACACCGGGTGGCCATAAAGTTCTATTTCAAATTGCACATGAACTCTATGGCCACTCGGCAGTATGAAACTAGCTGTTTCATTCAACAATGTCTTAGAAACATTTCTATCATTGCACGTAAATTCACCAAATATTTATTGCTCCAGAGCATATTACCATATGGATTTTTACAACAGATATGACCATGTTCTTATTGTTGAACGTGAAAACTGTTCCCAACATCTCTGTTGCACAGAGGATGGTTTAATGGCAAGTAAACAGTCTCATACACTTAGACTTATATATATATTTGCACATTGCTATGTTAATATGTCTTTGGTGAAACTCCTGGTCAAAGAATATTACTAGTCAAACATTTGACAATTACTGCTCCAAACATAGCTATTTACATTGTCCCACCTGCAATGGAAAACATCCATTTCTTATGGATTTCTTCAAAATTGGATATTAATTGCTAACCCGATGGGTCTCAACTTAAATACTTTATATTGAATTTTAATATCAAATATTAATGTTGACCAACTTTTACAACTTTGTTAAACATTTTGGATTTTTTCTGACCTCTGTCTTTCCATGTGAGAATTTGTAAGAGCTATACAGTGAATACTGCTTAATATGTTATTTGTTACAGATCAAGCAAATATTTTGTTCGAGACTCTCTCTTCTGTTTCCTCCTTCACTTTCTTCTCCTTTCTCTGCCTTTGCTTTACAGAATTTAGATATGTAATTCAATTACTATTTAGCATTTCCTTTGGCTTCTAGATGTAAAGACAATAAACGTCTTCTATAGTTTCTTCAAATATTTTTATTTTCTTAATGGAACAGTTAAACCCATTGGGTAGACTGGGTATGTGTGTGTATGTGTACGTGTTTGCTCATGTGCGCGTGTGTAGAGTTATTAGTATTTGACTTACTTTCTTCTTAAAGGAATAGCCTGAATGTCCCAACATAATTTCCTAGAAATTATTTTCTTTCCTTACATTGTTCATATTCTATCTCCTTCATATACTCGATCCCAAATGGATATATATCTATTTCTGGACTCTTACCTTTCTCATTAATGACTTATATCTTCACTTGCAAAATAATGTGCTGTTTTAATTATGAAAGCATTACAATTTGTTATGAAACTTTTTTTTTCAATTTGTAGTGTTATCCTTTCATTAAAGTAGAAATTCACAGGAATTATTACAGTAAAAATTATCCTACTGAATACCACTATCCATATTCTTCTAAAAAAGATTTAATGTTAATTTCACTTATTAATATTTGTTCAGTATAACTGAAATAATAATTCACTTTAATTTAGCTATTACAGTGTATGTATGAAGTTATTAAGTATTCTCAAATGAGTTTCATAAAAACAATAGATCAACAACCTTCCTGGAGATCTGGGTTTCTCAACCTTGCCACTATTGGTATTTGGGCCAGATAACTATTTCTAGAGCCATCTTATGTACTGCAGGATTTTTGTTTGCATCTTTGATCAATATCTTTGGTTTCTACCCAATAGAAGCCAATACTACCATCTCTCTCATGCCAGCTTTTTACAATCAGAACTAGAACCAGAACTACGTTTCTTCTGGACTGGACTCTTTTTTCCCTATTTTTCATTCTCTTCTCTTCCCTTCCCTCCTCTCCTCTCCTCTTCTCTTCTCTTCTCTTCTCTTCTCTTCTCTTCTCTTCTCTTCTCTTCTCTTCCCTTTTCTTCTCTCTCTCCCCCCCCTTTTACTTTTTGCTATTGATCAAGGGCCATTGATCTAGATTGTTATTTTACTAAACAAGATGATACCTTTTAGTCTAAATCTAAAAATTTAGAACTTACTTAAGATGCATGAGTAAAGATGAGCATTTTTCAACTTTAATTGACTAAAATACAAAGAAATGAGAATAAAGAAGAATTGGAGAGGTAAATTAATAAAATTCCTGTAGTACATTAGAATTCTAAAAATGTCTACAACAGTTAATTTTCTTCCCATGTGTCCATTTTCAATCTGGTACTTGCACTTCCTTAGCCTTAGTCTGACTCAACTGTAAAGCTACAGGAGAAATAATGTTTTGGACCTTTGAAGCCCAAACTGCAAGAAGCCCTCATATCATGCATTTTTTGCAGCTCTATTGATAGGGAGATGCAGTGGGGAGACCACATGGAGAGTCCTTTTGGGAGGGGAGAGGCCTAAAGACCACATGGAGAGAAAGAGATACCTAGCTAGCTCTCAGGTATAAGAAAGGATGCAATCTTGGACATTCCAACCTCAATAGATGCCAAATAAGCCATCCCAACAAAAGACCTGCCCAAATCAAAAAATGATGAACCACTAAATGCTTGATATTATCAAAAGCAAATAAACAATTGATAATAGAAACAAAATTGGATATGGAAATGAAATACTGCTTTAACAAAAGCCTAACAGTATCTGTAACAATTAGAATTTTCTTTAAATCAGAAATTTTACAAAACACTGAGTACCAATTCCTTTTATAAACCACTTCACAGAATCTCAGCCAGGATTCTTAATTCAAGTTCCCTGAATCTGTCTGAAAACCTTGAATTAGAATGTGGTGGTGTTGGCATCAGAGAGCAGACTTGGATCTGTCCCAAGGTCAAAAACTACATCTTTGACTCCAGGCAGCTGTCAATGCAGGTTCGTTATTTCATCAAAGAAGAACCAGGGATCAAGTGTGGAGTTATATTCCTTATCACCATTTGTGACTGGAGGAGAGGGTGTTGAAAAGGGATGAAAAAAGAAAAAAATATTTCTTAAATTGCCTATGAATTAGCAGAATTGAATTTAAGTATAGAAAGGAGTATTTCTTAAAATATCACCCGCTTTGATCTGACAGTAGGGAAAATAGTCTAGTGTCAACATCAGCTGGAATATAGCCCAAACCTTCACTCGTACTCAACAGTTGCTACTTATGCTTGCAACACCCAGCAGAGAGACCCCCATGTTCACTAGTGAGTGTGGCCAAGTACAGGGCATGTGGCAAGCACTCCCAGCCTCTTAAGCCATCAAATAGGCTTTTTTCTATGAATTCAAGCCAATTGTCACAAGCTACTGCTGCTTCTCCTTGACCATTCCTCCAACTTCTGAGACTCATCTGGTGTATAACAGCAATCCAAAGAGAGAGAGAAATTCCCTAAACAAAATAGAAATCTTTTTCATTGCAGGGTTTTGAACATTCTTTTCTACAGCTGGAATATACTTTCTTTTCCTATACTCATAAAATTATCATCATCCTGTAAGTCTCAGTACAAACTTCATTTTTTCTACAGAAATTTTCCTAACCTGACCTTTACGTATTTCTGTTGCATTCGGTATTTTCCTAAATGTTTTAGTAGAAACATTTACTCACACATAGAAGGGTGAAGGAAACTGTATTAGCCAGGGTTTCCTAAAGAGACAGAACCTATAGGGTCTATACCTACACACACACACACACACATACACACACATATACATACACATTTGTATATACATACCCTTTTATAACATGGGTTTCAACTGCTTCAGCCACTCCAAGATTTGAATATGCATGAATCTGGGTATGTAGTGGGCTGGGGTGGGCGTCCTGGAACTTTCACATATACTGAAGAATCACTATAGATAGATGATCGGCACAGGATAGATAAATGATAGATAGATAGATAGATAGATAGATAGATAGATAGATAGATAGATAAAAGGGCATTCATTAGGGGGATTGGCTTGTCCAATTATGAAAGCTGAGAAGCCCCCCTACATGGGGCCATCTGAATTCTGGAGAACCATAGAAGCTGCTAGCATGGCTCAGAATTAGGATCAGGGCAGCCAACGGTATAACCCTCAGCCTGAGCCTAAAGGCCTGATCACCTGGGGTGCTGCTTGTATTATGTCCCAGAGTCCAAAGGCCAAAAAACTTGGTAGGGCAGGAGCAGTGTGTCCCAGCTCTGGAAGTGGGGTTGGGCAGGAGAGAATGAGTGCACATTCACCTTTCCTCTGCCTATTTATTCTATCTAGGCCCTCAGCAAATAGTAGAATAGTAGATTGGAATTTTCCCTTCCATTTTCCTTGAACTGAGCTTTGCATTTTTTTGAAATCCAATTATTAAATTGCCTCTTCTCTTTTACTAAAGTTTTTAGAATAATTCAGAGAAAATATTGAGGAACTTTCGGTAATTCAGACCTTTGGTCTTTATTTAGTGGGATTTTTGAGAGCCTTATTAATGTCATAAACTGCCGCTCAACTAGAAGGGAAGGGCAAGCTGCTTGAAAATGCTTGCTGAAAGAAGAGAGCTCCTGAACAGAATTATTCCTGGGTCTTCCACTGGGATGGCTTTGGGTACATTATTTCTCACTAAACCTCAATATTATCCTGAGTTTAATTCTGCACTTCCCAGGATTAAAATGGAAGAGCTTTTAAAACTTCTACTTGACTGTTTGGTACAACATATGAGTAAATGAACATTGGTGGCCACACAGATTGCCAACTGTGTATGATTCCGTACATTCTAGAATGTAGAGTAATATTGTAACATCCCCTGGTGCTTTCCATGAGAGACCATAGAAAACTCACCCTGAAACTAGCAAAAAATACCCACTGTGCACTTCCTATAAAGAATCATCATGCAAATAGTAGGGGCTTTGGACTTATTTAAACCAAAGTCCCTGCTATCAACCACTGGTTAATTGTGTAACTTTGGCTAGTCTGTTTCACCTCTCTGAGCCTCAGTTTTCTATTCTGTGGCTGGGTAACACACTTCCTTGGAAGTTTCATGTCATTATACTCTCTGCCGGGTGCCAGCATGTGAAGGAGGAATCCTGTTAAGAAAGCAAAGACAAAACACACTCTACTATAGTGATGTGGGAAGATTTTTATGAAATAAAATCATTATAATACATCTATACAATCTCTTTCGCTTTTCACTTCTGTATTTGCTATGGTTTATGTGGCTAGGTCAGAAGTCAGGATCTAGAATCCCCGCCCACACATAAGAAGGAAAACATGGGGGGCAGAGTCCTCAAGGCAGCATCCAGACCAGGCCTTCAAAAGGGGTTTGATCTACGAGGACCTTATGTGACTCTGCCTTCACAAAGTTTGTATGCCAAGAACATATGTGGGGCAAATACTTGAACCATAAATAAAATGTGTATGTTTGTTTATTGGATAATTTTCTCATAGAGTCTTTGGAAATCAAGTAATATGTTGACAGTTGGCAGCTGGATCAAGTTTTAAGGACTCAGGGTCCAGGTTTTCATCATTAGATTTTCCCTGGATCTACTATTGGCACCAAACTCACAGAGATTTTATGGGATCTAAATGAAATGGCATGTAGGAACTCTTTTGCTTGTTTTTTCTATAAGTTTTCATTTTTAAAGATCTTCATAGAAGAAAACTCTAAGGAAAATGTTGAAGTGAGCAACGTTGTGCTTGGCATTCTTTTATCTACATCTTTGTACACTGATGGTTTATCTTCTCTTTATCTAGTTTTATAAATTCTCTGTTTAGCTGATTGTAGGAGTTGATTTTCTCAGTTGTTTTGCCTTTGCAAATTGAGACTTTAGGCGGTCTAAAAGTAATCATGAATCTCAGCATCCCCGGCAGATAACGTTTGGCAATGTTCTTGCTATCTAACCAGGCTAATAATCATAATGTCTTGTCCAAAAGCAGCTAATCATGATGCCTTATCCAAAATCTCATCCAGCGCAGTCATGATTGAGAATAGAACCTTTAAGGAAGGGTTTGTTTCTTCACCCACTCACTCAAAACCAGCCATTATGAATGACAAGCATCTTCTAAGCTCTTTCACAGATATTTCATTTTAAGGGAGGACTAATTTTTGATTAAATAGAACTGAAATCAATGAGTTTCTATGTGGAATTTCATATATAGTCTGATGGGAGCAAAGGTATATATACTATAGAGATAGCTCAAGAACTGATTGTTGCATGATTGAAACATGGAAAAGTGGACAAATGAATGAGAAAGTGATGTTTCATAGAATTCCTTAAACCATTGGAAGGTGATATCCCTGGACTCAATTGCTATTTCAGAATCTAAATACTCTAACGTCATATATATATACACACACATATATACATTCCTGGAAAACATATATATATATGTTTTCCAGGAATGCCTATGGGAGCTCTGGAAGCGTAACACATACTGGGAGGGAGGAAAGGCATGACTCACAGACCCCAGGTAACACCTGGAATTTGACCTGAAGACTAGAGTACACCTTACTATTAAAATGTTTCATTCTTATAAGGCTTGTGAGCGTTTATGGCTTTAAGGCAGGAATTCTCTCAGGCTTAAGACACAAATTAAAGCCATATTGAAGTCAGCTTCAATAAGGGTCTCTGTTTTTCAAGTTTTTTGACTTTCCCTTAGAAAGACAATACCTTAGTAGGAGGTTACTCTTTTTGATCAGGCTCAACATTTTTTCCAGCCATTCTCTCCTTGAAAAGCATTTCCCACTAGAATTACATGCATATTGTGCCCCCAAGGTAAATGCATTTGTTTGAAACAACAAAATATTGATTTCCCATTTGTGTAACTTCCATTTAATTTAAACCAAAATGCAAGGTGGGGGGGTGGAAGGGTTGGTAGGAGAGTTTGCTGATATTACCCTTTCCAGGGATCCTTAAAAACTTCACGTTTCCGGTATTGGATGTTGTTGACACACACATATTTCAATCACATTTTGGCCTTACATATCTCTTCAAAGTCTGGTTTTTGCAAAATCTAAAAACTTTTCTTAAAGCCTCGTTTCTCTAGCCCAGGGTGATTCCAAGAATGGATATGGTGAACATTAAACCCTCACTGTTTACTCACTTTAGTCTCATTCATCATAGTTGGCTTAATCCTTGGGACTTATTCCAAAAATAGCCTCTAAACTTTGTGGCTGCTACATAGTTGTATGAAAAGGCAGCTCTCTACCACCTCCAGCAAGTGTACTTTGTCTTTGCAATTCCATTATTGTTCCAGTTCAAGAGAACCTGAAAACTCTCTTGAGTAATGTTCTATATTTTGCATAATTTATTATCTTACTAAACATTTTCTCATCTGCTTTCCTTGCCATCCCCTAAGGTCAATAGTATTTGCCTAAGATTTTTCTCATTTAGCATTACTTTAAAAAATTATAGTAAGTACACTTGTTATGGGTTATTTGGATTTTTTCTCTACCTTGTTTACATAAGTAATTGTTGAAGTTTTGCTATCTGATTTATTTAAGTTAGGACATACACGGACTATTTTTCTCAAATATTATTATTTTTATCATTTGATGGATAAGGTAGTCATTGTCCTTAAAATTAACTTCTAGATATTTTTCTGTATCCATCTTAATACACTTATTTAAACATTCATTTAGTAAATGCAAAAATACCTGGTATCAGACTGTCTTAAGCACTTTATGTATATCATTGCATCAATAATTATATAAGGTTAGTTCTATTATCCTCATTTTACTGATAAAGAAAGAAAAAGTCTGAGGCTCAGAGGAGTGAGATTATTTCCCCAAACTTTCACAAGTAAGTAGTAAAGGCAGAACTGCAAACAATAGTCTTTGCTTTCAAAGCCTGAGTTTTAAACCCTATAAAAACCTCTAGATTTATCATCAGTGGATCACTATTTTGAGACATGGTGTTAACCAAAAGAAGAGAAAAATAAATTTTAAAAAGATACAGACTTCACAAAACTTACAATATATAGTAATGGAGGAAAAATCCATATACACCAAAAACTTTAATACCTGATATAAATATGATACATGCCTGGGAAAGATCAAAGTCCTCCAAATGTTAAGAGGCCAAAAAGATTCTTGTTAATTCAAGATGGTAGATCTTGTTGTTCTCCTCAACTGAACTACCTTCCCTCATTCTCCTAAAATCTTAGCAAGCTTCAGGCTACAATGTAAACCCATCCTCAGAAAGTCTTTTCTTGTTACCCCACTTTACGATGCCACCTTATTCTGCCAAATTCTGATACCATTCCCTACAGCTGACTCACACTGAATATCTCTGCTTTTACTATTATCTGTTTACCTTTGTGTGCATTATTTAGGTTGTCTCTCTAACATGATGCTAAGTCATTCCCTGGATGATTTGGCTAGTTTTATATTCAAAATAAAGGGCGTTTGTAATTGCATTACAAATACACATTTCATTTTGGTAGAACAATGCTTCTTAATTTGTTCAGGTGACATAAAAGCATTAAGGTCATTGCAGCGTAAAAAAAGACATTGGTATTGGTGATGTTATGAAACTAGATGTATTATTTTATTATATGTTAGTTGCTATCCTACAATTTGTATTCTATAGATAAATAAAAAAGCAAAGAAGATTGAAGGAAAAAAAACTGAGAGGAAAATTATAAAAATTCTATCAATGTATGTTATTGATCATTTTCTGTTGCATTTTGCCTTGCTTTGATTGTTAGTGAAGTGGGGAAAACATAACCCTTTTAAAATATTTAAAATACAATTGCTTGACTCAAGTCAAGAGTCCTTGGAGTTTCATAGGCCACAGTTTAGAATCTCTGCCAGAGTGGCAAAAGCTGTACTTATTCTTTTTTTTTTTTTTGCAGTTTTTTGCTAGGGCTGGGTTTGAACCTGCCACTTCTGGCATATGGGGCCAGCATCCTACTTCTCTGAGCCACAAGCAGCACCTCCAAAGCTGTACTTATTCTTACCTCAACGTGTGAGGTGGGTAATGGGTGCAAGTATACCAAAATTCAGACTTTCTCAGGTGTGCTGTTAGGGACATGACTTACAAAGGCAGATCTAATCAATTCTAAAGACATGCTTTAAAGGCCTAGCCCTTCTTGTTTTGATCATATATAATCCCATATTCCCATTTTCCTAGAACTCTAAAGAAGCATATAGATAGATTTAAAAAAAAAAGTAGTAAATGTTTTTAAAGCTATTGATATCTCCCTAAACTCTTTTTTTAAACCTTTTATAAAAAAAAGAAAGATGATGAGAACACACTAGCATTTATTTAGCTCCAGTTGTGTACCAAGTACATTATACAATTTAATTGACATTTATTCATTCCTTAACAAATATTTGTTCAAAAGCTGGCACATATCAAAAATGGGTACTATTGTGATAAGTAAAAACACATATACTTCCTACATTCAAGAAAAACCCATATCAGCAGAAATGTCAGACACCAACCAAATTCATAATTGTAACCAATACTAGGAAGGAATAAAATATCATTTTATTCTCAACCATTTTTTAAGGAAGCATGCTATACTCTATTCATAAATTAGAAGTGTAAGGAGCTTGTCCAAATCTACAAGGTTAGTAAGGTCAGCAGAGCTGCCAAGAATGGCTTGGCAAGTGTTGCCCTGTACCGCTTCTGGAACAAAGGGCGCTAGTGACATTGACTATAATGTGACAGAGGCCCCTAGAGTTTTGCAATGTGTCACTGGCATGACTGTACGTAGGTATGCGTGGCCTCCAGTCAGAGAGGAGTCGGCTCTTAGTTTGTCCACATTTCCTTAGGTTTTAGGGTAACCATATCTGAAATAAGTGAGTTTGCTCATCAAATTCATTGTATGTGAAAGGCTAGATGGGAGGGACAGCATCTCAGTAGCACCCTGAGATAGAATTCTCATTCAATACAAGATTGTTTGAATGCCTTGTTTATATCAAAAAACACAATAAAAAGATGTTTCCTGGCCTCAAAGAGTTTCCAGCAGACCAGGAAATGAGATTGACCATCATGTACTTAGAAAGCATTTTACTGTTAGAAAAGAATTTTTATTTGCTTCTCCTAGCAGTCATGTTGATTACAAGATGCAAGTTTGGCAAGGTAACCAGAACACTTGGGTAAAAACATTTGAATTGTCTGCTCTGGGCAATGGTGGACCTCTGCCAATTTGGGGACGTAGGTATGCTGTGTGTGTCACATGGTCCAGGATAGTTACTCTAGCAATGTAAAAACACTCTAAGGCAACTCCAACTCACAAGGAATCCAATTAGAAGACTTTTACAAAGGATCAATCACAAGTCCTTGGATTATGGTAGTGAAAATAAAAAATTTTTAAAAAAGAAAAGAAAGAAAGATATCCAGAAAAGCAGGCACTATTTGGAAGGAACATTGAAGTCTCTTTTCTTCTTGGTCTCCTGTAGACACAGCTTTATGTGGCTTTATGTAACACTTAGTAAATCTTCCTTATTTTTTCACTGTAATATAAATGAACATTCCTACATAGCTCATTTCTCAGCTCTTTTTAATTAGAATCAGAAAAGGAGAATGGGTATCTCAGGCTGTTCGTAATTTGATACAGAACTTTTCACCTCCAGGTCAATGGTAAGTGAAACACATTTACATATTTTTAAGTGGATTTATTGCTCTTGAAGGGAGCCCAGTTGTAATCCTTGACACCAGAACACTATATTGCCAGAAAGCCCACAGGCATTCAAACATCGATCAGGAAGTAACAGAGAAAAGGGGGTCAATTTCAACTGCTTTTCATTGTTTGACTTCCCTTACAAGCTCTTCCTAAATTGTTTTAATTAATTCTAATCATGCCTCTATTTTTAAAGACCAATATCTGTTTGATGACAAATTGGATATAGACCAATAAACTGAGTTTATTTCAATTTAGACTATGAGTGCTTTCCAATTGCTTAAAAATAATTATCCATAGCTGAAAAAGCCAGGAATTTACTATAGTACTCAGTTTTATGCTAGGGAGAAAAAGAAACCAGTGATAGAAATTATATTATATATTTCAGTAATAGGACTATGGCTTTTACAATTAAAAAACAATAGTGCTGGTAATACTGATCTTAGCATCAAGGGAATGAGAAGTTACATTTTCTTGATGTGTGCTCATTTAACACCCCTGGAAATGACCAGAATGGATTCAACCTTGTCCAAGTCTACAGCTGCCAAGGTAACATGTCCATGGCAACAAGTAAGCATCATTACAGTTTCTCAGTAGAAAAAAAAAATAACAATTTCTTAACTCCCTTTAACCCAACCTCATACTCATATTGGAGAATGTAAAAATATATATATAAAAATTCAATTCCATAATCATTGCTTGTGTATATACTCTGTAAGATATATTCCTAGGAGATAGGCATATACTAAATCAAATACAATACTTGTGTCTTTGCTTGACACAAGTATTTGCTTGTGTCAATACTTGTGTCTTTGACTGCAGAGCTCAGGGGAAGAGATTGTATGCAGGTTATTTATTGGAGATATGAACCCAAGAAGCAGAAGCGAGAGGTAGTGAAATGAAACAGAGGAAGACAGAAAGCCAGGCCAAGAATAAATGGATGGGCACCATCATAGGCAAGTGGTCTCCAGCCTGCCAGACTTTCCAGGGAGACTTAGGATATTCGTCTCTGAATTGTTCACCTGGAAGATAAAAGGAAGGTGATTGTCTCCACTGTCTCCTGCTCTCCACCTGTTAAATGGGACCTCCTAGAGATGAACTTCCCCACATTACCAAGTGGCACACGTATGACAGGCCGACAGCTACCATGCTGCAGTGTCTGAGAGGCCGCGTAGAGCCAGAGTAGGACATTGGCAGGTGCACCCCTGATAGCCTGGTCAGAACATCTGTCAGACCCGACATGGCAGCAGATACTGGAGCAAGATATGAGGCTGGCACCACGTGAAGTCCTGATGGAGAGGCCGATGATGCCATCTCCCCTTAAAGTTCCTCAATACTCAATCCTGATACTCAATACTCAGACTACCTTATGGTACTTAATATGGTACTCAATACTCAGGAGGAAAAAGAAGTTACCTTCTCTGAGAGAAAGAAGTCAAAACCGTGGAAAATTAGGAATTTCAAAGAAATGTTTAAAGCTGCATCCTTTTAGAATTGGGTAGATAAATGAGGATTCAACACCTGGGCTTTGACATCAGGTAAATAAATCATGGTTTGAATGCTACCTCTATTTCTTATTCATTGTGTAGCCTACGTCAACTTGTTTAAAGTTTTCTCATCAGTACAAGGAGGAGCAAGTGAGACAAAATAGTTTTTATCTCATGCAACAATTATGAATATTAAATAAGATTTTGCACAGTACCCAATCCATTGTCTTACATACATACTATAAACAATGTCTTGTGTATCTCACGCAAGGTAAACACTGACAATCTTCCTGGTTTCTAACCTCCTTCCATATTTATGTGTCCAATGATACCACACAGCATAATACATTTTTAATGTGATTTGAGAATTCCTAAGATAATGCCAAAATCTGAAAAATAAGGAACATATTTTTTTCTCTATCAGTTCAAATTCTTTTAAGCTTTGTTTAAGAAATTGTTTTAAGCTTTGTTTTCAATTCATGAAGTTTCTTTAAAATCCACCTCATGAGTAGACATCAACCAATGGCTCAATTTTCTAACTGTTCAACTAAATTTTTAAAAATTTAAGAAAATAATTGATGTTTGCCTAAGTTGTTTCTTGAAACATCACTGACCCTGAATGCACAGTCTTCACAACCCAAGAATTCCCTGAAGCCCAATGGGAGCATTGAGATCTTAACCTCCACCACTGAACAGCAGGCCCAGGCAAGTCACTGTGCCGAGATACCACTTGGGGCCAGATTTTAATAGCTGAAGATTCATAATGGATCGACAAAAGCAAAACATCATTAACTTGAATCTACAAAGTCGACATTTCCATATGCAAATAGGAGCGAGCACATATGTGCCTGGGTACAAGTCTCATTGCTTGTTTAGTTGTCTGTATGTCCTTTCCTTTGTCTTAAAGATCCCAGTGGACAGAAACCATGTCTAGGAAACCACTTTGCAAAACAACAACAGGTGCACATGTTGAGGCCTTGCTAAATGTTTTTTCTTTATGGTAATGATGGTGAAATTGTTAACTTTCTCTCCCACACAAGAGTAAGATTTACATTGTGATGTCAGCATCCAGGGGTAAACCGATCATCACGAATGATAGGTTTGAGCAACGGGACGTGACACAAGGATGGACTGAACTGACCCTAAGGTTGTGATCAGTAGAAAGAGCACAAACTCTAATTTTCTAAATATGACTTTGAGTTAATAATATTGATTCTTACAAAAGATGTTTCTTGCATTATACACATAACTTTCCCATTTATTCTGAGATGGATGGGGCTGTAAAATTTCACTTTTTATTAGTGTAAATGTGCTTGGTTCAGAGGTGTAAAAAAGATTATAGCAACTGACTGCCAGCCTAACTCTGGCCCCTGGGAAAATGACTAGGCCCCTCCAGTATTAAGTTCTTCTGTAACCGATCTCACAGATTTGTTGTGCAGATCAGATAAAATCAAACATGATGATATAAAGTGCTATAAAAACTTAAGCTATTGTTTTCCCCATATATGCATCCCTTGGGCTGGGCGTAGGCGATTATCCTATTTCCTTTATGAAATGTTAATGTTGGATTTATTGCTCGGCATGCCTGCATGAACACACTTCAGTGAAGAGTACTTACTCTTCGCCTTCTTTCTCCGTGCTCCCCAGTGATCTGTCCTTCTGGGCTTGTCTGTCCATTTCTGTTGTGTATACAAATGTTGTGTGTTAAGATCAAGGCATGGACACCTGGTTTGCTTCTCCGAGTTCGATCCCTCACTCTCATAAAGATTTTGCTTTGGGCATTGCAGCTGGGACACTCTCCTTTCTCTTCTTGCGGCAGAACAGTCACACAGGGAAGAATAATGAAGCCTTAAACTCTCCGATCCTGCTCCCCATCCACCTCGCGTCCTCCTGTTACCAAAGGGGAAACACATGTTTTTCAAACTCAATTTTTGCTGATGAAAATTTTGCTCTGTTTCACAGCTTGACTTCAGAATTTTCCCAAGTGATGGTAAATTCCATTCCCTTACCAAGCAAGGAAATAACAGACAAGCATGTTTGGAAGGAAAAACTTAGAAATCTCCCTCAAGCTTTAGTATTAGATAAATACAAGAAAGAAAAGAATTTGTTAAGCCAAACTGTCTGTCACTGGAAATGCTAACTTGTCTAATAATTGTAAATTGGGGAAGAATATCTAACATAGGTCAAGGAAGTCTATTAAGTTACTAAAATGTAAACTTTGATGTAGAGAGATGGGAGCGTTTAAATGCTGATAAAAGTGAAGCTTGCATGAGGCTTGGGGTTGAAGGTGTATTTGGTGAATCAATTAAAATTGCAGAGAGTACTCATCTGGACTTTCTTCCTCTTATGCATGCATTATATTATTTTGCTTAGAATCATTTTTATTTTTGATACCTTATCTTTCCTTTTGAAAACATATGTCTCTTATTTCCTTGATGGATCCTTAGCCACTATAATGCCAAGTTCCTTTTTTCTTTCTTTAGTTCACCACAACCTAGATAAAAACCCTTTCTCTAGGTCACTTTCATTAAAGATGTTATAAAAATAAATGACTTGTAACAGGTAGTGAAAACATGAACCGGGAAAGGTGGGCTAGAATCTTATTTCCCATCAGTGCCGCAGGAAGCCTCCGTGTTCTTCGGGGTTTTAGTTCTGTGTTCTGTTCAGCCAAGTAACTCTCCTCCCCCCACTCCCATTCTACCCTCCGCTACCCACCCCTGCCTGGTTCTAAAAGCAACAAAGAGGGAGGGAAGAGCTTCTCTCCCTGGAATGGGTTTTGGGAGTAAGCTAGTTCATTTAATCCCCAGGCAAACCTGTAGTCAACTTAATCAGAATGAGAGAAACAGTTTCCTACATACAAGCTGGGACTGCAAGAAATGATTTCTCAGGGTGTTTTTATAGCAAAACTCTTCAAAGGTAAGGAAGAGCTTTCCAACCACAGGCACAAATAGTCAAGGAGAGCTTATTTGTTTTATAGTTATTTTTATCCCACAATAAACAGCTTAAATTTGCAGACTATACTTTTTGACTATAAAGTGGATTATTTCTCAAGATGCAGGTGCTTTCCCATACAGATGGAATAAACGGGAGAAAATGCTGAGAATACACCACTGAAATTCTGATTTATTCAATCATTAACAAAAAGAAGTGCAATTTCAATGGTAATAGAATGAAAACCCAACTGTTTCTGCTTTCCTTCCGAAAACTCGTTTTCTACAGAGAATGCTGCTCTTAGGCAAACACCTATTTAAACCTCAGCAATGTATAATCTTAACTTCAGGCAGCTTGGTTGTAGGGGTTTGGTAATTTGTAATACCGCTGCAACTAGGGATAAAATATTAACTTTCAATAATGTAAGTAGTATCTGCGGTACCAATACTGGGGAAAAGTTAACACTGTCTCCCAGGGAAGATATTATAGATAAAGGACTTCGCACTTAGCTTTCAATGCTTCTCAGGGCATTTTGTTTGTAGCTGCATAGAGGAAACACAAGGCATGCACAGTCTTTGGAGACTTGGCATTAAGTAGACAGCCAGTCAGTCTGGTGTGTCTTTCTAAGGAACACAGGAGGAGGTACAAAGCCATGGAAGTTCAACGATGCTTAAAACAATCTCAGGGACACAGCTTCCGCATTGGAAACCACATTAAATGCTTCTTAGAAAAATTGTTGGCATATAACAAAGCCAAATAAAACTTTTCTGTAAGTCTATAGGAAAAGCAGAAAACCTAAAATGAAAAATTCATTACATACACACACATGTGTGCACAACTTTGCATACACACAGGGTAGGTAAGATGGTAGAATCTGTATCTGGGTTTTATTACAGGTAACAATAAAGCACGGGACATAAAAATGTCAACACATATACCTAAACTTTCTAAAGAATTAGAAGTCCTTGAGCTGGGTGGAATAACAGAATCCATAGGATGTGGAACCCAGAGCCTTGGCGTTATTGTTAACCCAGGGTGTGACCTTGACAATTTAATTTTGTTTAACCTCCCAAGATTGTTTTCCTTTGTAGAATTTAGTAAGTAGATTTCTAAATGATCTATAAGAAAGTTCCTTCCAGTTCAAAAATCCTATAATTTTCAGCTTTTCCTTTTGTTTATTTGTTTTTCATTGACTATTTCTTTCTTTTAGGTTTATTATGAATAAAAATAAATTAACATAGAATTATGTTTGCCACTTGCAACCAGTCCTATTTAGGTAAAAAGAGATGTCAGTGACAGAAACTCTTTCATTTTCTCCTTTATCTTTAGTTTATATCAGATGAAAAGTTCTCCAGTAGCAAGGTGACAGTTATAATCTATCCAGCCTAAAATGAAAATTCAATTAAATACTTTTCTGGGAGACCTCATTTAACAGAGCCTCCTATTTCTCACTTATCTTTCTCTTTCTTCCTTTACCTCCACCCTATCTCAATTCTTAAAATCTTGGATACAGAATGGAACTTCACAGCAATCTTCCCAGGAGTCCTGACAAAGCTATGTATAGAAGCAGTCTGGTTAAGCATTTCAAATCTGCATATTCTGAAAGTGGGTGTGGCTTCTGCTATCCTAATAAAGTAAGCAGACTGCAATTATGTAGCTCAGCCCAGCAAGGTCTTTTAGAATGTGCTGCCCATTTCCTTTTTCAATTCACCCAATAGCTGCAGTTATTTTTAAACTCTTTAGCTGTCCACAACATAGTATCATGCCTATCTCCTCCTGCAGGTGTGAGTTCTGCTAGAGTTTGTTTACAATGGCAGGACTTGATTATAAAAGCCCTGTACTATGAATAAACCAATGGCTGAAATGAACTGGAACCTTGGTCTATTTGGATGGGACTATCTTCCAGTGCTATAAATCATATTTTGGTGTTCATTTACCTTTGCTTTCTCTTCAAGCCATGGGCACTGAGGCTGACAAATGGGAGTCAAATGAAGTGTGCTAAGCGCTTCTGCTAGAGGGGTTCCATCTCCCTGCTTTCCGGGGTGTGATTTATCCCTGCAATACATCACTCGACTTATTTCTCTTACTTATGTTGTTTAGTGTTGTCACAAATTGACTATTGACTATGAACCCTAACCAGCAGTAAATTAATGAAATACTCTGTGACTTCAGAACGCCTCTGTCCCCAGTTTGATTAGAGCCATTTTGGGTGCACCAAGCCATTCACCATAGATGAACTTCATTGATTAATCAAACAGCTGAGTGAGTCCTTTGTCAGTTGCTATGCATGGCATTTGCAGTGATCAGTTGACTCTTTTATATCTCAGTCACTAAGAGTATGTCGTACCTGTGGAATAGTTGTCCTGTGGCTTCAGTCTAAATAATCCCATTTGAAGAAGTTGTCTATTTATGGAAGGAGATGTTCTTTCTTTTTGTTTCTAGGGGAGATGATAGGGGCTGGGAGGGGACACGGGGTATCTGTAGTGTAGGGGCTTCTTGTTGCCTGAGCTGTGGGTGCAGCTCCTTCACAACACAGGACAGACGGTCCCAGTTCTGCCCAGAATCCTGTCTCCATAGTGTGTCCTGCTAAACTAGCAGTTCAAGCCCCAGGAATGCAGAATTCACATGGCCAATTTGCCTTGGAATTTGAAAAGGTAGGTTTCACAAAAGGAATGGCTTTATAAAAACCAGTTTAAACCATTCAAATGATAGTCAGTGTTTCTTTGTCATAACTTTAACAGACGTAAGGAGGCCAAACACATCCAGAACAGGCCCTGCAGAGGTAAAAGCTGTAAATTGAGAACGGAGAACACACAAGTGAGTTTGGTATGAAATAAGATGACCGCCTCTGGGCGCTGAGGAAACTGCCACCAAGACAGGACACTGGGTAAGGGGACAATGTAGGGCTGTATCCTGACGCAGAATGGGGTGTGCTGATTGTACAACCTCAGTAACGGGCAGGGGAGCAAAGCAGAGGCACAGAAAAATCACTGTGGGTGAGATAAGAACATTCCAGGGAACTATCTGTATATAACTAAAGCAGAATAAAAAGTGGAAACATTTGGAAGAGTTTGCCTTTTTCCAGAACACAAATGAAGGTGGGTGGTGGTGATGTAACACAGCCAGCCTCCGTGTCTTTGCAAGGAGCATATGCTTCCTCGTGAATCCGCTGCAGTCAATATCTGATTAAATAGCTGTGAGGTCATCCCAGGGATGCTAAGTATTTGAACTTGAAAGCGTATTTCAGTATCCCTGTTTTACTTGAGGATTTTATGCATGCCAGCACCTCAAGCCCTCACGTTTTCAAAGAAATTTAGAGCCCTAAAATACTACAGCTTGCAACCTGGAAATGAGGGAATTTAGATATCCCAGTACCATGGATTCAGTTAGGGAAGTTTCTGAAGAATTATTTGATAATTTTTTTAGTATGTAATCACTAGTTGAAATCTGATTCACTGGTAGAGGTTCTTTATTTTAAATAAAGACTAAAAAGTCCATGGAAACAATTTTCTAACTAGAGGGAACATGGAAAAAAAAAAGAATAGAAGGAAGGAAAGGAGGGAAGGAGGAAAGAAAGACAAAAACAGAGGGCAGAAGGAAGGAAGCCGTGTAGTTCATTTGTGTATATATTCTTCTTATTATTATTAAGTGATGTTTTTATACTGCATCATGAAATACATAAATACAATACAAGGTTTAGTCTGAGGAAAACGGAGCTGGAAAATATTAGACAAAATATATCCAAGTCAGCATGTTCAGAACTGAGTTTTGAGACATAACGTTATCTTAGTCAAAAGTATTTGGGAGACCATTTCTCTAATGACATCTTTGTTATTCTCAATGCACTTTAATGGAGATTCTTTGGAGTCCTACACTAAAAAAGTATTAGGGTTTATTTTAACTTGGACTTCAAAGGTGCATTGGACTGGGGGTAACCTTTCCCCCCACATAACACCTATTAACCGACTACCGCAGTAAAGTTCCACTGTTCCACTGAGCCTTTTTGGGGAAATACTGTTCTTAAGATGTCGGCAGAGCTCACCACAAAGTCCACCTCTTTTAGAGATTATAGATAGGAAAATGTGTCCATGGGTAGAACTACCACAAGTAAAGCAAGGTTTGTGAAGGGAATTCTTAACTCTGAAGTCTTCGGACATGACTGATGAAGAAATAAAAATCTCATTTTAGGAGTTCTCAAATTCCAGGTATGTTTTATTTGTCCATAATTGAACTTAAAGTTGCAAACTCAGCCTTTACAATGTAATAGCATCATACCAAACACGGGGGTGGTGGGAAACCCTAGAAATAAGATATATCAACGATGTGGGTTTTCCCCATTTTTGAAGTTGCAGACATGACTGAAACATAAAAATTGCATTCTTCCTAAACAACTTCCTTTGAGATCTGAAGTCCACATTCTCTAGTCTATACCAGTCATGTTGCTGGAATCTCTCTATTTCTCTGAAATTAGCAATGATACCCTTTTAATTATTTCCCAGATTCATCTCTGATTCGTCTCCAATTAGTTCTCATATCTCTTGGATAGGTGACCTCTTTGAATCTGTTCTATGCAAGGTCCTCTGTGCCACACCACCCTAATTCTCTATCCGTCTCAGATCTCTTGGATAGGTGACTTCCTTGAATCTGTTCTATGCAAGTTCCTCTGTGCTACACCACCCTAATTCTCCTTCCACCTCTCTGATTACTCTTTGGGTCCCTGTTTCCTGATCTCGTAATTTAGTTCACTGTTCCTATTATGCTGCCAAGCACAGGTTCTAGTAAGATGCTCGTTTCCTCCCACACTCTTTCTACTAGAGTCCTAATCTCTGTTTTTCAGTAGTTATCTCTAAAACTATGCCTGCCCCACAGGTGCTTTCTAGCTGAAGAGCCACCTTTGTGTTTTCAAGTATTCCTGAATATTTTCTTTCAACCTTCCAACATGTCCAATTCAAGAAGTTAAGACTAAATGTACCATGTACTGCAAACCAGCTTCATTTAATAGTGTTCTTATTGCTCTACATAGGAAAATCGTTTCTTACATAAAATAGAAAATGCAACATATGTTTTTATAGAAAAAAACTTAACATACAAGTTTTCCTAGTGCCTTAAATATACTTGCCTTCCACTTGATCATGACATGCTATTCATCATACCTCAACTATTTATTAATTTCTTACCATACCCCACTCCAGTGCTAGATGCTACAGATAGTAGGCACTTGACCTTTGAGAACATCATGATTTAACCTGAGAAGTAGAAATATAAATGTAAAATTGAAATAAGCTTGATTCTACAAAGCCAAGATGTATAAGCTTTTGTGGAAGCAGAGACCAGGGAACCTGGAAAAGAATAGAGATGAGACAATATTTGAAAAGGCTCCATAGGAAGGCAGCATTTGAGATGGGTCTTGAAAAGATGAGTTGAAAATCATTTGGAGCACAATAGAAAGAGAAATGGTATTCCAGGCTATAAATACACATATTTGAAACATGTTTAAAGAAATGGCAAGAATTTTAGTGTGCCCGTGTGAGGGGCAGGGTTTATAAAACATGTTTGTGTTTAGAGGCAGTTTTAGGTGATGAGGCTGTTTATTAGAATAAAAGTTACATCTGTAATTTTGTTATCAATCTCCATCATCTGTACTATTATTCTGAGCAATCTGTAAATTTGTATTGACATGAACAGAATTTATCTGAGCTCTAGTTCCTGAAAATGGTGAAAAGAGGCCAGTATGTTAGTACTTCAGAAACTGAAGAATTGTATAACTTTGGGACTAACTTTCTGTGTTGGCAATGGTTGCAAAAAAGTAAAAGAGTTTAAAAACCTGAAAAAGTATATTCAAAATATTGAACCTTCTGGTTTAGAAAAAAATATTTAAGATAAATGCAAATGTAATTTGCATGGTGTTAGATTTGGAGAGTGTAAGAACAATAAATCAAGGTACTATTAAATCTTTGTGTATTGATATCATTTAATTTTCAAATAATTCAATCTGAAAAAAGAATATGAAGAAATAAATTGAAGTATTTATTTATGTTCTTTTAGATGTTAGTTGTAACATACAGTCAGCCCTCAATATCTGAAGGGATTAGTTCCTGGATCCCCGGGGATTCCAAAATTTATGGATACTCAAATCCCATATAAAATGAAATGGTATTTTCATATAACTTACATACATCCTCCCATATACTTTAAATTATTTCCAAATTACTTACAATACCTAATGCAATATGCATGGTATATAAATAAGTGTTATATTTTTTATTTGTATTTTGAATGTTGTATTTTTTTTTTCCAAATTTGTATTCTCAATCTTTTGCCAGTTGAATCTGGGCATTCAGAACACACATATCCAGAGAGCAGACTGTACATTTAAAATTGTTGAGTCCGTCATAGTAAAAAAAATGGGTTCTTTCTAAAGAAAACGGAGCAGGTGCATTCATATAACTAATGTGAAGAAAACCTGCTTGAGAAAAACAAAATACTGAGAATTCCTACGACATTTGCACCACCTCAAAGTACTCAGGGGACCTTGCTAATAACATTGATTCTGAACTAGCTTCTTCATATAAAATAATATAAATCCTCCTTTTTTGATATTTCTAACAAGAAGAGCATCAGAAACAGGCCTTGCCTAAAACTGTGATTGTTATTCCTGATCTCTACATTTTTCCAATTTTAGAATATTTAAGATACAGCTAAGTATAGCTTTGTAAACAACACAGCTAGTCACTGTACATGGAAACAACTACCATGTCTTGCTAAATTTTATAGATTCAACCAGAATAAAGAGGATAAATAACAGTTAAGAGTTAGAATCTTAATAAAACTCCTACTATTACAGGCATTGCATTTGTTTGCTAGGGTTGAACTGTTGGAGATATGAGTCTCAGGTCCAGAGGCTACAAGTCCACGATGAAGGTATTGGTAGGATGGGTTCCTTCTCGGGGCTAAGGGAAGGCTTTGTTCTATGCCTCTCTGGTTTGTAGGTGGCTGTCTTCATGGTCATGTGTCATTCTCCCTGTACATGTAGTCGGTCCCCAAATTTCCCCTTTTTAAAAGCATATCATTCATAGCGGATGAGGGCCCACTCTATTGACTTCATTTGAACTTGATTACTTCTATAAAAATGCTCACGGGTATGCTAGCAGGTATTAGAAGTCCTACTACCAATAGATCAAATGGAGATGGTGGGCTCAAAATTCAACAGGTACTTTCCTCATTTAATTGAAATATTATTTAAAAGTGTGTATATTTTTCTATACAAAAATATAAACCCCATAGTAATATAAGTGTTAGGAAAAATGGGTCTTCAGAACTATATAAATTAAGGTAATAAAATTCTCCAAAGTTAGGTTCGGAGGGAGGGAGGAGAAGGGAGGAGGAAGGGGAGGGGTGTGATCCCACTTAGTGGGCACAATATAAGGGTATATGGCATATCTCTTGGGTGCAGGATACAAGAGCGACTCTACCTAAAAATGCAAGCTTTGTAACATAGTTGTTTATACCCTCGCATTAAACTTAAAAAAAAAAAAAAGATTAGATTCTATGATTGTTTTAATTTTGACAAATATGAAGTTAAATGAACTAGGAATTGTGAAGTGACTACATATTCTTAAAGCTCAGCTGCCTCTGATGTGCAGAACTTGCTGGTACCTCTTCACACTTTGAAAATACATACTCTGCCAATTTCTAGCTCTGATATTCCACCCAAATTGTCTCACGTCAAAATGCAGAGATTTCAGAAAGGCACGGTAGATCAGCCCAATGATTAATCACAAAAACTGTACTGAGAATAACTTTACTAGATTTCTCCCTACCCATGACTCTTCATCTACTCCTACACGTCCTGCTGCTTCACCTACTACGTCCAAGACTCTCTACACTGTCACCTTCAAGTCTAATGTACCCTTGCCTGAATTGCTGAAACAGGATCTCAACCGGCTGTATAACTTGGTTCTTTTATTTAGCAAATATTTGGGGTGGCTTCTACCATGTTCCAAGCACTCTCATGGATATTTGAGTTACCCCAGTGAGGAGAAAGTATTCCTGTCCTTGGGGAATATATCTAGAGGGCTATGAAAATGCATCTTTTCTTTTCCCCTCCAATTTATCATGAGTGCAACATTCAGAGCAACTTAAAAAAAATGATTCTGATCTTGCCACTCCCTACTTAAAATCTATTCATAATTTTTAGGTGCTTTTTAAAAAAAATTGTAGTTACTTACAATGAAAAACCGAAAGACTTGATGTAATCTTTAAGCCCCTGTAGTCTGATTCCTACTGACATTACCACCTCATCGGTGTTCCTTTCTCTCTCTCTCACTCTGCTTCAGCCACACTGGCCTCCTATCTCATGGTGATGATGATCCAAATCTCCCAGACTTGGAGCATTTGTGCTTTCCTGTCCTTCTTCTAGGAGCTCCCTTGCTTTTCAAATGTCCATTTCCAACCCATTCTTCATACCTTAGTGGAAATACAACCTCATGCACAACTCCCTAACCCACAAACCTACGCACAACATCCCCTTGCAACTGATTTTCACTTTCTTACTTGTGAGCATTGTAAATAATTATGTGTAAAACATCTCTCTCTCTAAGTATATTGAATTCAATTGGAACAAAGATTGTATAGGTTTATAATTTTTCCATGATACTTAACACAGTACTGGAGAAATGGAAAGAATTCAATACATAGTTATTGAATGTAAGAAGAGTGAGGCAGAAGGAAAATAAGAGAAAGAATACCCTGACTGTTGGTAAGGCCTAAATTAAATTGGAATGAGCTTGAACTCGGAGGGAACTAATTTAAGGGGTAGACATTTGGGTTCTGGGCAGAAAACTTCAATTTATTTTTGGCAACATTTTCCAAAGGCATTCAAAGGTAGGTTAATCCCAGGAAGTGCTTCTTAAAAGCATGATGCCATGGTCAAAGGAGTTTGGGTGCCCGCTAATTTCTGCTTCTTAGAGATTCACAATGCATGTTAGGCACTCCCATTAGGAGCTCTAAGAAGTCTTCTGTTAAAGAAATCTGTTTAACAAACCTTCCACTTTCCCTAGAATACTAATAACACCCAGGAGCTTTTGCTGGGAAATATTGTCTGAGGCAGTGTTTTTCAACCTTTTTTATCTCACAGTACACTTGAACCTGTATTTAAACTTCCACGACACACTTAAATTATACTAATCAAAAAAAAAGTGGAAGAAAAAAGAATATACTTATTGTGCTTTGAACTCCCTTCAAAAATAATTTAATTAATGATCTTTAAAAAGATTTCGCAGCATACTTAAGATCCTCCCACAGCACACCAGTTTAAAATCACTGGTCTAAGGTATAATGAAGTGAGTCTGTTCCACTCTCTTACATTTTTTGCCCCATAATTAAAAGCATATAGATAGAAAATCTCATTTTGCCTTTTTTCTTGTCTCAAAAGAAAGCCTGGAGGCCTCATCTTTAAAGGTTCTGTTTTTACTTTTGATTGAAAAGTAGTATGTAGTCTTAGGAGTATGAGCCCCTCTTTACAACATAGTATTATGTAATTTTGAATATTTTATACATCAATTCATAAAGATTTGGAGTATCATAGTAAGTGGCCACAGAATTTCCACATAGACTCTTTTGTCTTAATTATGGTGCTACAGACCAGGAATCTCCAAACATTTTAAAGGTAGGACTTAGACATCTCTTTATATATATAAAAAGACCACTATATTTTTACATTATTTATTTTATCTTCCAAATTTTTATATTCTAAAATAAATGCTTAAAAGATTGAAGTGATATAAATATAACAAAAGGCCCTAATATTTTCCTTCCATTAAGGGTGGATCATTTTGCATACTCCATACTCCCTGGATTGCATTCATAAACTTAGCCTTTGAGCTAATTCTTAAGATTCTGGGCTAGAGCTCACCGCAGGATTTTAAGCCCTAGCACTACTATTCGGGAATAAGCAACAATATACTTAAAGGTTTACCGTTTGCTTTACCCTGAAAATGTCTTAACTGCTGTTTATTGGATGTGACTTGTTTAGGAAGGTAGAGAGAACTAAATTTAGAGGCTTTGAAAAAGTTATTGCAATGTAGACACAGGATTTATCTCATAAAGACATCTAAAATGTTGTGTTAGGACTGAGATACTGTGTAATTTACTGTCATGATGACTCTAGATTGAGCCCTACCTTCTTTACATTGGCCTGAGATGCCAAAAGGGTACAGTTACAAAGCCACATGGTTCTCCTAGAAGATCAAACCACAGACTACCTGATCACACCGGGCATAGTTTCAACAGGGGGTTAGAAAATGGAGCTTATACATTGTTCTTAGTAAAGCTTCCCAAGAATGGAGAAGCAAGAATGTAATGTACTCAAATCTAATAGGAAGGCAGTAGATGATCTAATACAATGTGGGGGAGGGAATAGGGGAAGAGGGAGGGGAATAGGATTCACGGGGTATGGCATACCTCTTGAGGGTGGGACACAATCATAAGAGGGACTTTACCTGACAAATGCCATCAGTGTGACTTAATTCTTTGTACCCTCAATGAATCCCAAACAATAGAAAAAAAAGATAGAAAATGGAGGTTATGAAAGACAGATTCTAAATCATATCCTATTGTGTTGTATTCAGGGAGAATCCTGAAGCATAAGTTATTTCAATACTAAGGCAGCGTAAGACACACTAACTACAGTGTGTTGGGCCAAAGAGATTTGTCGAGTTGTGCAACCACCTTAGTTTGATGCTCTAATCCTGGCAGAGAACACATGCAGAAAAGCCCCTCCAGGGGACTCAGCACAGATTTGTATGAAATTAGGAGTTTGGGAGATCCTTGAGTTCCAAAGTCATCTACTGTTGAAAGCATTATCATAATTTACATGAACAGTATTACAGAATGTTAGAAATACAGGCCTTGAAGAGAAAGGGAAATGGGTCTCATATCAGTTTCCACATTAAACAACTTCATGGGTATATGATCTAGAACAACATATCTTAGAACTATCATGAGATAGTAAACAACCATACAATGTCAAATCCCACCTTGAACTAAACTGCTCCACAAAATGATGCTATAATTTATATGCAATAAATGGCAGGTAGGTAAAATTATTATTATTATTTATACTAGTTTCATTTCCTTGAGAGAAATGAGAATCATCTATGGTCCAAAGTGTTTTCCAGGTATGTAACTGAACCCTAAATTTGACCTTTACAACCTTTTATATGGATGTGCTCAACTATATTAAACCTAGTGACCATATGTAAGCTGACAACTTTGATTAAGGAAATTTCTATTTGAACTTGACTTTAATCTTTAGTTCAAGTGGAAAATCTGGTAGTAAGGCCTTCTCTCCTCTGCAGTTCTGTCAAACACTACGATCCTTGGAGACAGAAAGGGGAATTAAGCCAAGGAAATACACCATAAGTAAAAACTTTGTGGAATTGAACCCAGAAGCAACTATAAAAGCACTCCAGGAAAAAAAATGCACTCAACGCCGAGAAGCCAAATGAGTCCTGAATCCTGTGTTGGCTGAACTTGAGAATGAAATAATTTTCACAAATTAAAATTTTTAAGAATAATGAGTTACAAATAACGTAGCCATCAATTTTGATTTTAAATGCTGTTCTAGAACAAACATTTGAGTCCTGATCCATTTGGGACAATTGTTAAAGTTCTTCACTGAAGGGTGGGTTAAAAATTAATCAGCAATAAGTTTTATGGGTTTCGTTTGTTGTATTAGTCTAATCAGCTACTACTAGCCCTGCAGGGGCAAAGACTGGAATTAAAGTTGTCAAGATAAAGTAAATTGAAAGCGGAAAGGAAGAATTCTTCCTTTTCCTCAAAAGAAAACATAGATCTTAAAAAGTAATTTTCCCTTTGACAAGGAGGAATATGGGTTCCATAATCTAATGTTAAAGTAGACTCACTGATTGCTCTTTAAAAATCTGGAACAATCTACGAAGCAGGCAAACAATGGAACAGAAAGAAGCCCAGTGGAAATTTGATGTTCTGATTCACTCTCTGTAGAATTACAAATGGCAGTGCTTTTCATTGTGATCTCCCCACCCTCTAGACACACATCTGCAAAGAATTGTGCAACATGTTTAGAAAAATAACACTCATTGTGATTTTATTTTGGGGGTCTAGAAGATTCAGATTTTTAACTCTTTATTATCCCAAAATAATCAAGGCTAAGATGGCTTCCTGAATAAATCATTTTTTTAACGTGAAAGTACGGCTAATGAAGAACATATGTAAAAGTTTAAATTTTTCCAAACCAACATAACTTCCCATGCGTGCAGCAAAACTTGACCATCATCAAACACCTTTTTTAGGGACAAATTAAAAAATAGTGCATGCTCAGCTTGCACCCCTAGAATTGGCTGTCTTACCGGGGTGAGCATTGTATTCATTAGCCTAACACCCTCAAGGCAAAATCGTAAGGACCTATGGATCTTAACAAGTTGGAGGTCACAGGAGAGCTATTTAACTCAATTCATAACATAAGTTATTTATGAAGAAAAGATACCATTGAATTGTTTTTAGTATGGATGCTATAAAGTATTTTATTAAAAATAAAAACAGTGATAGAAAAAACAGAAAAGGGGAGAGAATATCCCAAAGCAACCAAACGTATTTAAGAGAGATGAAGCCCATTCTATTTCCCTGGGGTGAAAATGTGTGTTTAAACATATGAGAAGGATATTTCACTTGGTGTATGTTACCCATCATAGTGGCAACAGCAGGAGCAGCTACAGAAAACGGCCCATTAGTTTTTCCATAATAAACTCTTTTTTCACTGGCACGCCCGTGGGATTCTTTGACATTACTTCAGTAGAATTATTGGTGGATGGCTTCAATAATTGGAGCTCTCACAATCTGAAATTAACGCTTTCCCCGTAACTTTCGTATATGTTAAAGATTATGAAATTTGATTTTAAAGGCATCCTCTCCAAGGTGTGTGATTCCCAAGGGCCAGTTTATAAATTGAAAATGCTCTCTGTATTTTTGCACTTTAGGTTTGCATTCATTTCTCAGATTAGTATGTCAAGACACCTATTTGGTATAACTTCATCATGTTCAAGGAAGGACTAATGAAAGAGCGATAACAGCTCCCAGTTAGAGTCTCCAATATGTCTAACTTATGCCTAAGGCCTCTGCACAGGGAAGTTCTCTGAAAATACATGTCGTGAAATGTACAAGAACAAAGGAGAATCGGGTGGAAGTCTTCAGTGAATAACAAACTTTCAGCACTTAATTGTCTCAAGCACCAGGAAGAACATTTCTTTTTAACATAAAAACTATGTCATAAAAGACTATCATAGTCTTATACAGAAGCCATGTGTTTAAGTAACATAGTGTAGTAAGTTTAATCAGAGAAATATGCAACCATTTAAGGAAGAACACGGAGGAAATGTGATTTGTACATACCAAAACACTGCTGGGAAATTTTTCTTAAAGCTAGAGAGGGTATTAGACCTCATCTAATAACTTTATGTCCTCCCTAAATATTATGAGTCAGACTGAAGCCTAGGAGGTAAAATGCCCATGCAGGGACCCACAGCTCATTTATACTATGTCTCCAGATTCCAAATCTAATGTTCCATTGACTACAGCAGACACACACCCCTTCGGGAAAATACATAGTAGCATATTCTTAATTCACAAGACCAGTTTGTTCTGTTATTTCTTCCTTTACAAAGACCACAATAAAATAGGGAGGGTATGGCCTAAGGGACAACAACCAATCTCTTATTCACTCCCCCCTTCATTTGTGTTATTTAATAAAGGAATCATTGCCTTAAGACACTCAGGACTTAGAAATGAAGTCTCACTGAAAGTCAAACAGAAAAGGAAAAAAAAAAATCATTGCTTTAGGTACGTGGAAAAATAGGTGATGATTTCACAGTTAATTTTATTTTTTTTTTTTTTGGAGGAAGGGTCTCACTTTGTCAACTTCCATAGAGTGCTGTGGCCTCATAGCTCACAAATTCTTCAAATTCTTGGGCTGGAGCGATTCTTCTGCCTCAGCCTCCCAAGTAGTTGGGACCACAGGCTCCCACCATAATACCCATCTATTTGGTTATATTTTTTTAAATAAAAAATTGATTTGGCTCAGGCTGGTCTCGAACCTGTGAGCTTAGGCAATCCACCCACCTTGGCCTTCCAGAGTGGTAGGATTATAGGTGTGAGCCACCATGCCCAACCCTCCATTAAAAAAATTTTAATAAACCTTACGGAGTAGATACGATTTCTTGAGGAAAAAGATTGTGACAAGGAAAGAAAAAATAATCAGAAAAATTCAATCAGAGCAAGGAACATCATTCAACAAATATTTATTAAACATATATTATGTGCCATGAGCAATGTTGGATACAAGGTGCTTCACAAGAGATATCCAAGCTTCTGTTTTTAGAGCATTATTAGTGTAAGGAGGACAAAAATTAACAACTGTGATAATACTTACACTTATAATGTAAGTCAAATCAAGAGCTCTGTGAGAAGAACATGGTTCTATGAGGAGTGATGATAGAGGATTCTGACCTAGCCTGGGAGGTCAGAGAAGTTTTCCTATATAATTAATATCTAAGCAGAGATAAAGGAGAAATAGAAATTAATGAGGCTAAATGAATGAGCCAAATAAAGTGATGTCTCCATTATTAGTGGGAGGGAAGTGTGTGATATGGGGCTTTGAGCCAGAGACCATATTAGCACACATTAAGGACTTAGTTTTTTTCAGTCTATTGATTGTATTAATGGCCCCAGTATATCATACTTCTGCATGCATGCCCTTCTGCTGGGGCCTTGTCATAATGACCCTGAGTTTGCCACGTGACTCGTTTTGTCCAACAGAACAGTAACAAACTGGACCAAGGTCGACAATTGAAAAGTACTTGCTTGCTGCTGCTTCCTTTCCTCACCTGCTGATCGACAAAACATGCAGCATAGTTGTTCTCTCTACTGAGGTCCGTGCAGTTCACCCGGCCACCAGCCAGACACCTGGGGGAGCCCAGCCAAGATCAACAAAGCAGCATAGCTGATTCATAACAGTAAATAAATCCTACTAGACCCTCTTCACATCAGCAAAACTCCTCAGGTATGCCCCAAAGGACTGCTTGATTAATCCTTAGATTTGGAAACTAAATAAATATTTAATCTTTCAAGCCACCAGGATTTATGATTATATGTTAGGCAGCATAAATACAGCCACAGATAATGGATGCAATGGTAAATGTGAAAAATGGATCATGCAGTGGTATATTGCAGGCACAAGAGTGGAATGGTTTTTATGTTCTTGTGATAAGAGAAAATGGCAGCTTGGACTACGGGATGGCGAAGTTGAAGAGCAGGCTACAGAATTGAGAAACGATGGGCGCACTCCCTTGGATGTTATGTCCTGGTGAAACACTCACTGAGGGAATACAGTAAATGTGAAAAATGATCATGGCACAGATCATGCCAATCCCTCCACTTTTACAGCAATCCCATTTCCTATTGTTTGTATAAGCAGACACATAGTGACAGGAATGAGTTTCTGCTAATTTAAGAAAATTAAATTATCCATGTTTTCATGAATGGATTATAGTACAAAGAAAGTAAAGGCACAGAATACTAGACCAAAAAATTGAAAGGAGAAAAAGATTAAATGCTGGAGGAGGGTCTCTTCACAACATAATATCTAATGAATAACCTCATTTGGTGAAATTTTGAAGGCCTATATTCAAGAAGACATTCTCATTCTTAAAAATGTTTTGTTTTCTTCTTAGATATCAGTAGCTTCATTCAAGATGCTTTTGACAGTCCAAAGTCACTTAGCTGGTGACTTGAAAGTGGAATAGGATCCACAGTTTAAATAAATGATTAATTGGTTTCAACATTCTAATTGAAATTGCATTCAGTGGACTTGGGGATAAGACATTTATATAAAGATGTAAGCAATCTATGGGGCTTGGAGTCAGTTTCGATGTCCACGTTCCCATTGTTGGCAAGGGCTCTTCTGGGGATTTTTAAGAAAATAATATAGTTAACAAGTTACTCTTTTCTGACTTTCCAAACTTTTCTCAATCCCATTCTTACATTCATAATAGAAATCATATTTCATAATATACACAGACACATTACTTTCCCTCAGTGAGTGTTTAACCAGGACAAAACACTCAAGGGAGTAATATGGAACAGGGATGTGTAGGAGAGGAAACAGTGGGCTTCAATCTTATCCGTATCTCATGCCAATCCCTCCACTTTTACAGCAATCCCATTTCCTCTTGTTTGTTCAAGGACATCATTCCAAGAATTCTTAGAATTTTTTGAGCATAACTCCAACAATTCTTCCATCTTCCTCTTTCATTTTTCCTCTTCCTCCTCATCAAAATCCATGTACTTGTGTAGTTATGTCTAAATTCTCTTTTTTTTCTTTTTTCTTATTATACGTCTAAATTCTTAAAGATGTTATCTTGGTCCATCTTCCCTGTCACCTATTGCCATTGTAGTTTTTTAAACTCTGAGATGGTTATCTATTCTTGTAGTTTATAATTCTTTCCTCTTATTCTCTGGTAAACCCACTCAAGTCAGGCTTTGGTCTTCATCAGCCCATCACATTGGTAAATCCAATGACCACTATAGGCACCACATCTGCTTCCTTAATAGGTTTTTCTCACTTCCATGTCATACCACTTGCTCTTTTGATATTATTTCTTCCTCCCTTGTTTCACTTTCTCAACCTTACTTATTGGCTTATCTTCTTGTTCTCAACCTCTTGATGTTGCAGGACCCCTGAGCCGTTTTTTTCCCCCTTTGTTCTTCTGTTCTTCTGTTCACTACCTCCACTCATGTCTTTGGTGAACTCATTCAATCACATGGATTTAAATATAATCCATATGACAGAGCTCACAAATATTTATCTGCATGCCAGGACTTTATCCCAAATACTATGTTATATCTCTGTCTACTTAACTGTCCACTTGAGTACCTAATGGACATATTAAAATTAATATGCCCTAAAATAAAACTCCATGTGGCACTTGCAACCTCCACAACTCAAATGCTGGAAAGTCCGTAGAATGACTTGTTTAGGGTAAAAAAAAAGGTAAATATTAGTCCTTGAATGCTCTTTGTCTTTTAAACCTGCATTGATCCTGTCATCCCTTCTAATTGATTTCACCCTTATCCTCTGACATCCTGCCAGAGTGATACTTTTAACAATTAAGATAAATCCTATCATTTCTCTACTCAAAATCATTGCAACAGCTTCTATTTTCATGAAGACTGAATCTCAACATTATTCAAAAGTATTAAATGGACCCTACTCCATACCAGAATCCAGTTGTTTCTCTTAATTCAATCATAATATTCTCTTGTTCACTCCATAGCTATAAGTTCTCCTTACTTTTCCTTAAACAAAATGAACAAACTTTCACTTAAGAGATTTGGTCCATTACGTGTTCTGCTTGGAGTAGCCTCTTTTCATACGTATGAAAAGCTAATTCCTTAACTTTCTTTAAATTTTTGTTCAAATGTCACCTTTGCCCTAACCTAAATATTTAATATGGCTTATTAACCCTCTCCTAAAAACTTGGCACTTTAGATTCCTTTTGCCTTCTTCTACTTTCTCCTTTCTTTCTGTAACACTTATCACCTTTGAACACACTAAATAATTTACTTATTTGTTATGTTTATTGTTTTCTTTCTGTCTCCCTTCTCTTGAACATAAAAACTATGAGGTAAGAAATCTTACTTCTGTTCAATGAAGTATTCCCAGGAATAAACCAAGCCTTCAACATAAAAGACACTGAATAAATTTTATGTTGAATGAATGAATGAAGTGATCCTATGAATTATTTAAAAGGATATCTCCTACCTACAGCCCTGTGTATGTGCTATAAATTATTTCTGTGGTTACAATTAATACTTTTCCTGTTGGCTCTTAGAATAATTTTTAATGTGAATTAAGACATTCTTGTCTACTTTTTTCCTTTTAAATTTTATTGCCAACAATTACTGCCAATTTATGTGCAATATGAGGCCCTGCACTCATTAAATATAAAACATAGGAAGAGATGACAGTATAGAGTGACTTGGTGGATATGGGCAGTGTACAATGACACATGAGAGTCAAAACCCTATGAGACAGGGCTGGAGTCCGCAGAGTGATTTATTCAGAGTTACATAGTGATCAGCAACAGAAAGTCTGAGAACCTGGGATTTCCACTTTCTGGGAAGGCTACTGTTACTACAACTTCCTGCTTATAGTGTAATTCAGAGTTCCAGAACTTGCTGACTTGCTTCTTGCAAGATCAGAGCCCTGATGCTACAAGCTCTAGAAGCTCTGTGCTGCTCATCACAAATCTATGTTAGGCATTCTTCATAGTCTGAGTCCTCCTTGTCCCCTTTGGTCTGCCCTGTTGATTCACAGTGAGGATCCCAGGTGTTTGGATTCTTGTATTTCCTACCACTATAACAACTAGCTTGGCGTTTGTGTGCTCACATGTGTTCAGACCAATGTAATATGGAAAAATTCAAATAAATCAGAGATGATGAGTGTTTGTCTATGGTAAAAAATGAACAATATCATACTGACTGTAGTGAAAATACACTTCAACTCTGTTGTTCTATATTTTTCTTCTTCTATCAATTATGTAAAAGTGCAAGTTCTTATATGTTATTTACAATTTCCTTGCATTTTTCTTGAGTAGAGTTGTTCTATGCTTAGTGAATCCTCATACACCTAACCTACCATATTGCAGAGTATTTCAGTTTTCTGAATCCAGATTCTCATCTAGACCTAGCTTTGATTGTTGAACATGAAAATCTGTGACAGAAAGGAAGCCTCAGAATAAATGTAAATATATGAATTAATAATTAAATGAAATGAAGTACTGGGTAATTTTCTTCACTAAACAATGCAAAATGAATGGTGGCTAATTCAATAAAACCAAATAGTGAATAGGAGATTCTCTTTCTTGTATAGTTTATTGTCAATATTTTAAATATTCAACATTTCTATGATTTTAAAACCATTATCTGCTCTCATGTTCACATGCAGTAAAATGCCCAGCAGATACTTATTTTATATAGAATATTAGATTCTGTCAGAGTTTAGCTAACCATTTACTTCAAAGGATGACATTTGCAGCAACATTGTTGGAAGCTTCTTCACTGTAGTGATTCTAAATTTTCCACCACATAGATCCAAAGGATATAGTTCCTTATGTTCACAACTTCTCAAGGACCATGTTATTTCTTTTCTTTATACATTTTTCAGTAAATTATTTGCTGTAACATATATTGACCTCTTTCTAGTTTCTCTCAATGACCTTGTCTTCTGGTCTAGAATCTTCATGACTGACCCATCCTAGAAAAATAACTAAATAAATAGCCTTTCATTTATTTGAAACTCTGATTAATGTATTTAAGTAATGTACATGTTGAAAGCATGTTCCAAATGTCTATCGATGTCACTATTTTTATAAAGACAATAAATTTCTATAATGAAACAGATTTTGTGATTTTGTAGAATAATATCATTCATGCAAATAAATACAAAACAATTTAATAATGATTATATTTTCAGATTCACTTTAATAATATTACCATAATATTAACAGGCTGAGTTATATAACATAACAGCGCAGAGTTTAGATAAAATTTAAGGAAATGGTGAAGGAAAGAATTTGAGAGAATCCCTGATTACAATTCAAAAGGATTTCTAGGTAAAGCAAGAGAAAATTTAGGGAGTGTACACATTTTAAAGAACTTTTTTGTAAGAGGATAAAGATGCTAGAAGGAATGTGATTTATGTGTTTCTATAGAAAAACAAAATGATTATCAACAAGTTTATATGAAGGAGAACAAATTACCTTTATAATGAGACTAATTTTTGAACTATGTCTAGAATATTCTATAACATATTCCCTAGTACTATCAACATTTAGCTTTTTAATTAATATTTAGATATTCAGTTGATACTGCTATCCAATGTTTAGACATTTTGGGAAACCCAGCATGAAAAACAGTTGGCTTTACTGGAGTTACAGCACCCTCCACCCTACGTGGGCCACTTTCCAGCAGGGATGTGGTGTCCAGCCCCAGATGTCTCTCACTTCAAGGGCCCAATGAGGACCTAAAAAAACACCCACAGAGAATTAGCAACATGTCAGAGCTCTGGTCATGCCATTTGAGAAATAATTTGGGAAAAGGAATCTCTTCTTTCTAATGAATCAAGGAACTCAAAGGACATCTGCTCCAACTGCGTGATTTGGGAAATCTACTTTCAGAATCTCCAGCTGATGCAACAGAAGTTTTCACTGTCCTTGCTGAAATGAACCCTTCCCATATGATCCTTTGTTCCTTCTCTGTCCAGGAACAAAGGATCTATAGTGAAGGCAGCTAGATAGGAGAATATAATTCCTTCTTTTAAAATTGTGATTTTAGGCTTAGCTATATTACAAGTCTCTCTCTGTTCTTCAGAACACAGAGCATCTTTTTCCTAGTTTTCAATCTGAAAGTTCTGCCCCACATTATACATTCTAACTTTATTTTTTTCCACAGTATAGTCAGGCTAATCTCTTTACTCCATTCTATGTGACCAATGGCAGATTGTTCTCTATCTTAGTGGCTAAGTTGAATTTCTATTGCTATGTAACAAACCACTCTGAAACTTGGTTGCTTAAATTAACACCTTGATGTTATTGTTTCCTCAAGATTTTATAGATCAGAAACTCAGGTGGGATTCAGCTGGGATTTTTTCAGCTTCATTTGACTTCGGTAGAGGTCACTCGTTTAATAGTCATCCCTCAATATCAAGACATGAAGCACACATTCATTATAATGGCTTTATTGCATTGTTCTTTATGAACGTTTTCACTCTAACTAATCTTCTACAGGTAGCTACTGGAATCACTTCTGACTGTTTTTACTTTTGCCAACATTGCTATAATTAACACCTTTTGCAGACTCATTTGAGTCTCTGTTAGATAAATGCTATATGGGGAATTGCTGATTAAAATGTAAGTTCATATAAATATTAGTACAAATGGATAAACCAGCCAATAAAAGATAGTTCAGCCAAAATCAACTAAGAAGGTGACCACTTTTTTATCTCCTCTTTATTTCTCTTCATATAGCAAAGTATCTTACTGTTATTTTAATTTGTGTTTCTTTGAGTATTCCTGTGAATTAGCAGTGTTCATTGAGATATTTTATTTGTTATGTTGTGTGGATACACAAGTTGCTGAAACCTTGTATGCACGTTTTAAGAGATGTTATCTATGTATTACTTTTCAAAGTTGAACTAAAGTTACCATTACTGGTCAAGTATACCAAGACGTGCTACATGCATCAATTTTGCCTGCAATTCATACACTTTCAGGGAATGATCAATTTTACTTCCAACAAGATCTCTTAAAATGTAAACACTTTTTTTTGGCAGTCTCCATATGTAGGCAGTAAGATGATGGTATCAAGTGTTTTATTTTCCACAAGAAATTGTCATTAAATATTTTTCTAATGCATTTTCCCATATAAAATTATTTTAAAATATTTAGAGTAAAATGTGATTTTTTTTCCTTTTATGACTTCTGAGTTTGATTTCATGCTCTTCAAAATTCTGAAATATTTACCTATTTTTTATTGTTTTGCTGCTTTATGTTTTTTGTAAATATTCGATTTTTTGTAATTTATTATGATGTATGCTATATTGGAGAATTTATTTTCCTCAAATATATAACAAATTGATTCACTCTCATTTATTTAACAAAGCATCTTTCTCAGCTAACTTAGATAATCAATTTCTTTTTTCTTTTTTGTAAAGACAAAGTCTCACTCTATCACCCTTGGTAGAGTGCTGTGGAGTCACAGCTCACAGCAACCTCCAGCTCTTGGGCTTAGGCAATTCTCTTGCCTCAGCCTGCCAAGTAGCTGGGACTACAGATGCCCGCCACAACATCTGACTATTTTTTTTTTTTTTTTTTTTTTTGGATGCAGTTTGGCCGGGGCTGGGTTTGAACCCACCACCTTCGGTATATGGGGCCGGCAGCCTACTCACTGAGCCACAGGCGCCACCCATTATATCTTGAGTCTATACTATACCATAATTTATTTGTCTGCACAAATGTAAAGTTTATTAACTTCTCTAGCTTCAGAATTGTTTGAATATCTGGGCAAGGGTTTTTGTGTTATTGTCAAAACTTTTGAGTAGTCTTCTAAATGACACTTAGTAAAAAAATGTTTATAGATATGTCATACAGTGCCATAGCTTTTTACCAAGTTAATTTTATAGATTAATGTGAGAAAAATAGGAATTTTTATAATATTTACTCTCCCTATCAAAAAACTTTAGTATTGTACTTTATCTTACACTTACATAAGTGTTCTTTTACAATCCTAAGTTTTTATGGGCTACTTTATGTAGTATTCTTTTTATTCTATAATAAAATTTTTCCTATTATATCTTCTTATTTCATTTTCTCTCTTGCTATTATATAAGAAAGCTATCGGTGTTTTACATTATCCAAAATATTTTACAATATCAAACTTTTTCACTAATCAAATATTAGACCACTTTAATGACTTAACAAATTGCTCTTTCATTTTGTCAGTTAATTAACAAGTTTCCCTGGTAAATATTTATATTAAGTTCAAACAGGGATTAATTAGACTGTGCCTCTAAATTATGAATATTATTTTGTTGTTGTTTCAGTGTTTTAATACATTGGCTAGATGCTCTTGAGTAATCCATGTAAAATAACTTTTAACTAATTTAACAGTTACAAAAATATATTTTTTAGAAAACAGTTAAATTTCACTATTTGTGACTGTGAATTTATAACATGGTACTAGGCACTGTAACGCTTACTGTTGTGTGAAATGAAAATTAAGAACAGTCAGCCATTTCCTGAGCAAAACTGAGACTCTTAATGTAGAACGTGCTTGGCAACTTTTCAGGAAACCAGAGGATGGGGGTGGGGTGAGGGGGTAAGGATTGTCTTCTTTGTTAAATGATGAATTCCCATTTATAAAAGTTTATAATTTTTTATTTTGATTTTGATAATTCTATGCTTATCTTTCTTTGATAAAAAGAAGAGTGCTGAGATGGCACCTGTAGCTCAGTGGGTATGGCACTGGCCACTTACACCCAGGCTGGCGGGTTTGAACCCCGCTAGGGCCAGCTGAACAACAAGGACAATTGCAACAACAACAACAAAAATAGCCAGATGTTGTGGCAGGTGCCTGTAGTCCCAGCTACTTGGGAGGCTGAGGCAAGAGAATCGCTTAAACCCAAGAGTTGGAGGTAGCTATGAGCTGTGACACCATGGCAGTCTACCCAGGGCAACCTAGTGAGAACCTGTCCCAAAAAAAGAAAGAGAAAAAAAGAAGAGTGTTGGGCCAGGCATGGTACCTCACACCTATAATCCTAGCACTTTTTTTTCCTTTCTTTTCTTTTCTTTTTTTGAGACAGAGACTCACTTGGTCACCCTCAATAAAGTGCTGCAGCTTATTAGCTCCCAGCAACCTCAAACTCTTGGGTTCAAGAAATTCTTTTGCCGCAGCCTCCAAGTAGCTGAGACTATAGGTGCCTTCCACAACACCTGGCTAGTTTTTCTATTTTGTTAGTAGAGATGAGGGTCTCCCTCTTGGTCAGCCTGGGCTCTAACTCCTAAGCTCAGGCAATCCACCTGCCTCTGCCTCCCAGAATGCTAGGGGTACAGGCTTGAGCCACCCTGTCCAGCCATCCTAGTACTTTGTGTGGCTGTGGTAGAAGGATCCCTTGAGTTCCTGAGTTGGAAAACAGCCTGAACAAGAGCAAGAGCCCATCTGTACAAAAAATACAAGAATAACTGGGCAGGGTAGTGTATACCCATAGTCCCAGCTACTGGAGAGGCTGAGGCAAGAGGATTGCTCAAACCCAGGACTTTGAGATTGCAATGAGCTAAAATCTGTCTGAAAAAAAATTTTTAAAGGCAATTAGAGAACAAAATGGAATAGTAGGCAAGCAATAGCTGAGGCTGGTAAAGAAGTCACAGATTAAGCCTGAGCATGCCTAAGAGTAACACCAAATAATAAATAAAAACAGAAAACATGTTTAACTTAAAGGAAGGGGCTATGTCTTTCTTGTGTTGGTATTTATCATTAGTAATTGGTAGAATTACTGGTACATTGAGAGTGTTAATAATAATTGTTGAATAAAGAAATGAGGAATCAATACAAGTAAATGGACTCAGTGGCCATCTTTCACTCACAGGGCAGGTGTGTCTGCCTCCAGATAATTCACACAGGAAAACTAAGGTCTAATGTTAATATTCTTACCAGCAATCCCAGTGAACATGAATCAGCAGCCTCTTCTCCATAACTGAGCAATTTAACTCATATTCTAGGGATACATCTGATATATGGGAGCGACCTTGAACAAGACAAGGAAAGTAGGACTCACACAGTAATCCTAGCACTCTGAGAGGCCAAGATGAGGGGACTGCTTGAGTTTAAGAGTTCAAGACCAGACTGAGCAAGAATGAGATCCCATCACCACTAAAAATAGAAAAGCTAGCTGGGTGTTGTGGTGCGTGCCTGTAGTTCTAGCTACTTGGGAGGCTGAGACAGAAGGATCACTTAAGCCCAAGAGTTTGAGGTCGTTATGAACAACGATGATGGCAGGTTACTCTACCTAGAGCGACAGAGTGAGATTTTGTCTCAAAAAAAGAAAAAGGAAAGAAAAGAATTATCTAAATTTATCTACTTAAAACAATGAGATTCTTGATGTTCCTAACTTGTCTTTCCTCTATTGAGTACTTTTCAAGAAAATAAGAGATTAGGGATGTCTAGTTGATGACAAGGGAAATTTCAATCTATCTGCTGTTGGTTCAAAGTAGCCTGTGAGCCACAATAATATGATACGTGTATTTTAAACAAATGGAAACAAATCTCAGGATCCTTTATTGACACAAGACTCTAAACCTTATTCACAAGAGAAATTTGTGTAAGGAAAGCTACAATCTATAGCACACCACAAGAAAAGCCTTTTAGTCAGGACTAACAGAAATTTGGGTACCTAAGAGCTGTGTATTGAAACAGCACATTTCTAAGCCTCAGAAACTTGATAATGCCTCAATACAGACTTTTTGACCAGTAAGGTTTGGAGGAAGAAATGCACTGATGATTCCACCATGCTTTAGGGTGCTCATTTCAAATGTCACAGTGTTATACTTACGCGGAAAGCAGAGAAGGAACATCAACTACAAGAACTTCTGAAAAACTAAAACAAAATCTCCTGTGTAAGGAGATTCCACATGCCCTGAGTTACTCATATATCGGCTTCTTTCATGCTTTTCGTTTGGCTCATTACTTCCTATGTCCCAGATTACTGAAATGTATATTATTGATCAGTAAACCTCTGTATAGACTTTATTTTTTTGCACTTAATGTTGTACATTGAGAAAACACAGAGATGGAGAAACCAAGTTCTACGTTTAGCTAAGACTAGCTCAGTGCCTGTGAACACATCATTCTTGCAGCTTAATTTTTTTAGGACCTACATGTAAAATGAACTGTTTGTCTCAGAAAGCTGATCCTACCAGACCTTTCTTGGCTAGGTAGAACCAAGTGGGAGTGGGTTTTGATGTCCCTGAATACTGAAAATTGAGCTTAGCTGGGGGTGATTGAACTCACAGGTGCTAAACTATTAACTTCTTAATCAAGCAGTCTAACCAGAAAATCCAAATTAAAGGGAAGAATGGAGCAGGGCACAGATTGAGATAGGAATGTGGTTAGGAAAAAAGATGAGATGTACCATGTGGGCCAGAAAAGCTTATGGTTGAATGTCACTCTACTTAACAGGTCAATTCAGGGTACTCTGAGCAACATCATTTGGGTTTGTTGCTGGAGGGCTGAGTGGGAGAGACTTGCAAATAAAAATGTTATGTCAATTCTAAAAACCAATATCCCTGTTCACTCCAGTGACTGTGCAATGCCTTCAAACCTACAATTCTCAGCAATATTTGGAAAGATTCCAAATAACAGGTCGTATTAGTTGGGATTGGCTGGGCTGGATGGTTTACCACCTGCTTCAGAGTGGGCTGCAGTGAGGTAATTACAACAGATCAAGAAAAGAGAGTGTCTAATAATACCCAATGGCTTTATCTGTATGACTAGGCAACAGCAAAACAGCCCTGTAATGGACTCTAACCCAGCCAGTTCAGGGTTTTTGGCCACATCCATTGCCCATTTAGATTGTGGGTGCAATCTGTTTCAAACTCTGCTAGGAAAGAACTGCAGGGAAGTTCTGCTTCAGTTGTGGCAGGGTAATCCGGTTGTGTTCTATCAATATGGCCACCACCCTTACTGCAAGTCAGCGGCAAAACTGTTCAATCTGGAAAACTCAAGTGCGGGAACAGGCCCTTAGCATGTGATTTAGACTGCAGTATTTATAATGCATGGAGGTTTCTGGGACACCAGGAGATTAACAGCAAATGCTTCCTTGGACTCCTAATGGGAAGATTTCCCTATCACCCTGGGAAAGATCCGTATTTCACTTGCACACTTGGGATGTAGGAAACAGGAAGAGGAGGCAACAAGGCTGGGGATGGAAGGGCAAAGGTTCAATATATGTAAATGTTTCTATATAAGTTGATATAAAACACATGACTCTGAATGACTTCTAAAATGCCTGAATTCTATAAGACATGCACAAAAATGAAGGATCTGAACACCATCTGTTTGTCCTTTTGGTACATGTGGTAATGGTCACTTACCTGACTACCTGTGGATATGGAAATGTGTTTGAAATGATGAAGGACCCTCTGCTCTACTATAATGACAACTACCAGTGACATTTGTAACCTTAGCAGCAGGTTAGAAACTATTTATGTCCACTCCCATTAAGAATTTTACCTCTTTGACACATCCATTTGGTTCTGTTTGAAAAAGAAAATCATTAGTCTGACCTAAAACCACAAATGAAGACCAACAACTCTCAAGTAATTTGCATATGTTTAACTATTTATGAGTTCCCTGCTGGGCATCAAAGGTGGTTATCAATCTACCTACATCCCAAACTTCTATAAAACATTCACTTTTGGTTAAAAAACGAACTCCATATCCTATGAAATGAAACTGGAGGTCAGAAATACACTCAGCAGTTCTTTTCGTTTCCTCTGGGAGTGTGCTGGCATTTTCTGCAATGAATAAAGTTTATCCATTCATTCAATAGATTATTTCTTAAGTAGCTGCAATGCTCCTTATGTGTGCCATAGTTTAAATGTGGAACGTGTGTAAGTCTTCAATGAAGTAGTGTATTAAAATCAGTCTTACCATCATCTATTCTTTCAGAATTCACAATCGTTTCCTCTTCTTGCCATAATTTAATTTGTCATTTGTTGATAGATGGGCTAGATGACAAAATTTGGCAAAATACAATCCTCTTATTTGAAGCATGTGTAATAGTAGAATATTGGGCCGTTAAATCTATTCAGCATAGCCTGTAATAACCCCACATGAATCTGAAATATTTTTTTAATTTTTCCTTGTATTTTTATTTCAAGTTTCAGTGTTTTCAAGTTTTCATCTGATCTAAAACAAAGGCTGCCGTTAATACTGTTGTATTTAATATAATTTCGGGGCCTGCAGTGGTGAGAAAGCAATCTGGAGGAAATTACTGCTGCTGCAGTAAATAAGTTATTCATAGTTTTGTTGAAGGAGTTACACTTCCAACATGCCGTGCCTTGCGCTTTGTTTATTTGACATTTTTCGATGCAAATTACTTGCTATCTTAATCTGGAAGTACATCAGAAGCAGAGCGTTAGGATCTTCATCCAAACTACCAAGGCTCAGCACATTTTCTGAAATTACATGGGTCAAAAAGCAAGAAGATTGTTTAGAAAATATAGAATATCATCACAGAAATTTTGAGAAAGATAATTTTACTCCTGACCACTAATAACTTCTAAAGTCTTCTGTTCACTGCCAGAAAAATATTTTAAAACAAAACAAAAACATGTTTACTGATGCTTCTTTCAATTAGTCTTTGTTTTTTTGGAATGAAGACTAGAGTACATTTTGGTCTGTCTTTCAAAAATGCATAAAGTCTGTTGAATTCCAGCTGATGCTGCTAACGGCAAATTTTAAGATTTTCCACTGCATGATGAAAATCATATTTAGATTATTTTGCAGCATATTTCTGTGCTGTCTAATGATCAAACAAACTGAGTTATTTGGGGGAAACACAGAGGAGAAAAAAATAAACACACAACAACAACAAAAAAAAGCCTAACCTACCTTTCCAGGGTTTTGTTTGTTTTCTTTCTTTCTTTTCTCATAATGTTTATAAAAAAGGCAAGTGTGGGGGAAATTTCTAATTTGTAGATGCTGGTTCCAAGCTGTGCCTATCCAGTTTTATGACTGCTTAGTTCCAAAATGTATAAACACATTACCCTTCCGCATAGCAAAATGCCCAAGAGAAGGCAATCCGAAAGAAATGAAGCAGAGGAAAATATATTACACCATTTTTTGTCTTTGTTTTACATTTAATTTAAAAATTGATATAAAGTGATTTCAGCTTTGAGAAGCTAGTGTTTTCTACTTGCTCTTTTCCCATTTCATCTTGAGTGTTTCCTTGTACTTGGCCGACAAATCAACCCTATACAACTTCTGAGAAAATCTTCTGAGGCAGGTATTGAATGAAGATGCAGGCTTTCCTCAAGAGTCAGTAGTTAAAGCTCCTGTTATTTAGGATGAAGCAAAATGATGTTGGGTTTGTGTGTGTGTGTGCACGTGTGTGTGCATGTGTGTGCCTCTGTGTGTGTGTGTGTGTGACATTCTCTGGGTAGTAGCTTTGTCATGCTAATCAACTTTTCAACAGGACCTGGAAAGTTCAGCCTTATGTCAGTAAAATGTTCGCTACATCAGCTTTAGAGTGAAATGTCTGCAGGTCAAAGTCCCTTCATCTATCACACATCTTAGTATATTCTGTATCTGTAAGCAGTTGGTATGCAACTAAAAAAAAAAAAAAATCCGTGTTTGAGAGATTTTGGGGGAGGAAGATGGGGGGCTGAAAAGCATGTAAAAATGCATGATTCCATGTTGATTATAAAATAAATGTAAAGTACATGATGAAGAACCCAGAAAAGGTATTGACACATAAAAGATTTCAACTAATGTAAGTTAGATTCGAATGGAAAGTTTTGAGACAGATTGTGTTCTTAAGGTCCATTGTTTCACTTCCAAGAAACACAGTCAATAGCATCCTTTTTCATTCACCCAGGCAAGTTTCAACTTGGTCAAATTATTAGTATGGCTTAGAGGGCTTGATTTGTTTCCATCTACACAGATTTTATGTTTCTTGATTTTTTTGTGTGTCTGTCTCAAAAGTTTTGTGATGTCTCACATATCACAAGGCATTAATGCATTTCTCATTTTTGAGAAAAATAGAGGAGTATATTCTCGCTTGTGCAAGAGAAAGGAGTCCACTTCTTGTCCACATCCCAGAGGTCAGCCTATTAAACTTTCACCTGCTCCCAACCCTACTGTGCGCAGGCCCATGGGAAGAGCAGCAGATAATGCAGGCTTGGCTCGTGAACGCGTAGCCTCGCAGACACAGGGCTGTCACCCTCCCTTACCTTGTACAGCACAAACGAAATTCTCAGAAGGGCGATTGACTTCACTCTCTCTGACTCTCTACCTCCCGTCTATTCCCCACGGCGCTAAATGATCTATGCCCAGAGTGGCTTCTGCCTTCGCTCCCATAAACTCACACGTGGAAACCTTTCATTCCAAAATCCACCTGGAAGTCTGGTAACAGCCAAATCTATTTTCATGACTTATTTTTTCAGATCCATGTGAAATATCACTTTTAAAATACAGAGTCTGCTTGTTGTGGCTTATTTAGTTACTTTTTGTTCTGGGTTGTCATAGCAAATTGTTTATAACTCTCTCATTACAATTGTCCTTGTGCATTACAATTTATGTGTGTACAAAGTGACTGCTCCACCAGACTCTAAACTCTTCAAAAGCAAGAAGCACAAATGATTCATTTTTGTGCCACCTACAGGCAGTATATAAGGCAGTCCGGAAAGTATCCAACCACATGCTATGAAAAACAGAGACATAAAAGGCTAGATACTTTCTGGACAGTCCTAGTATATATTGATCAATTCTTAAAGGCAAACAAATATTTAATGACTGAACAATAGAGACATCTCTGGTTTTATTTTTTATGTGAGATTAATATGAGAGTACATACAATTAGGTTACATTGTTTGCGTTTGTTAGAAAAAGCTGGAGTTGTATTTGAGTCCTTCACCCAGGACATGTGCCATATTCTGACTGGTTTTAGAATATCCTTATTGGGTTCTGTGGTTCGCTATGCCGTATCATTTACTGTAGAATAATGAATCAAAAAATGCCAATGAGTATTGGACAGATCTTTCTGTTGCAAGCATACAGCCTTCCTAAAATACCATTTTTCCTATGTTGAACCTCTATTCCAACATGTATGCAACAGATAACATTAAGAATCTGTGAACCAGAGTCTTCAATGCCTCCTTTTATACTACACAATGAAGCCAAAACTTTTTGAGATTTTAGCATTTTAAACATTCTTTGCACTTCATTAATACATTTTACCAAACTCATATACTGGCATTTACTGTGTAGTAACCTCTGATATCTTGGAAGAACAATCAATTTATTGAATGTTCCAAAGGTGATTTTAAAAAGAAATATACCACGGGGTGGGGGGCAGGTGGGCACTGGTGGATAGCAAGAAAGAAAAGGCCCCTAACATATTTGTCTGTCTTTCTCAGAATGGGAAAAATATATCAAATAATAATTCAGATTTATTTAATATGTTAAATTATTTGACAGTCAAAAACACAAAAATGTAAATAGAGTAAAATAGAGTATCAAAATGGAAAATAAATTGTAATAATAATTACAGTAAAAGTTTATTTCCTTGAGGGGCTTAAAATAATACTTAGGACTAAATTTAAAAATGATAAAAGATAAAGACAAACAAATAATACATAAATACACCCCCCACACACACACTCAGAGAAATGTGGCTGGCCAGAAACAAGATTAAATGACAATATTGACTTACCTATATGTTATTTTTTGCATGTAACTGTGGTAAGTTATGGTTTTTATTATTTAATGTTTTGGTTTGCTTTCATTTTGTTGTAGTTCATCAGTGTGGGTGGGCATTCTTACAAACAGTTGAGAAATTTAATTAGTGCAAGCTTTCTAAATTAGAAAAATATTTCATACTATTTTGCTCTGAAACTTGAATTCTCTACATTGAGTTGCTAAAATTAATTTAGTAATAATCACAACAAAATTGAAGAATAGATTCTTAGGTCACATTTATGAAACAACAATGCAAGGAAATACTGTTCTGAAGTCTGAACAAACACACACATTCAACTAAACACTTTGGGAATTTTGAATAAGAGATTATCAACAACATACAATAGAAGCACATCAACGTGACAAAGTTAAAGAAAATATTTCTTTCATAACAAAAGGTAAATGCTACCTATTATTAAAATTCACATGTAGATTGTAATTCAAGATGAAGACTCTCCTGTCAAGATTGCAGACTGACCACACAAATTTTTTTCTCCCCTACAAAGATCTCTTAGAAATGATAAATGAATTAAATATTTTAAAACTAAGTGACCAGAAGAATTAAGGGTGAGGTAGTGATGTGCGGGGATGATCAATAAGCCTCAACGGATTTCAGTGAGTTCTTGGAATGTGAACAGCAAGAACAGAGGTAATAAGGAACAGCCCAGAGAAAACTTCAGGGGAAATTGTGAAGAGCTTATCTTCTAGTTTCCTTTCTGTAACCAAGGACAGCCTGAAACATTAGAAATGACAGATACAATGGAGAATCCTAAAGAGCCATGGAGCTAAAACCCTTGTGATTAATCAAAAATGGATAATTCAGGATAGTTGGTGCTCCAAGATGGCCTTTCAATAGAACAGCTGGTGACTCATGCCAGGTCAAAATGTGGAATTTTCTTGAAAACTGAACTACTTGCACAAAAGGAACTAAAGTGATTTGTTTCTCTTCTGGAAAAGAGTTTAAAATTATGGCAGATTAGTTAACAAGTGGATCAATAGCTATTCAAGTTTTCAGCCTATCAATGACTCTGGCCCATCTAAGGGGAACCAAAAGTCACCAGATGTTGGAAAACTAGTAATATAAAAGAAAAACACTTAGATAAAGAAAGGCAGGAGGATTGTCTTAATGGAAAAGAGAAATGAGGAAATCGAGGAGGAAACTGAACTTTAAAAAATAATTTCCAAAACTCACCCTGTGGGGTCCATGAAAATGCACTACGCAGATCACTACATCATCACTGCATCATCTGATGCAGAATGTGTGATTAAATGGAGGTCCCAGGTCATTGTGGATTCAGCACTGCCTTGTTCACACTAATGTCACATGTCCTAGAGGCTGCTACCTGTCAGTGATTGAGCCTAGTAGGAATACTAATGTAGACAACTACTGCAAGGTAAGAGACTTCTCTAACACACATCTGTGGCTTGAGAACTCCCATTACACTACCTAAAACCTTCTTAGAGTAACACTGCAGTTTAAGATTCTACCCAATTCTTCTTTTCCCCCTCTCTTTCACAGGCATCAGACTTGCATCATGATCTGAAGACTCTTCCTACTCTCTGTGATCCCATCTATTTTCCCATCTAAGAACGTCCCTCAATAAATCATTTGCACATATAATCTTTCTATGTCTGCTTCCTGAAGGATCACCCACGAATGCACACACCGTGCCAGGAATGGTCGGAGAACACAAGTGGTGGGTGTTAGGTTTTTAGGCTCACTCTCAGCATTTTGAAGAGTATGTAAGAGCAGACATAATCCTCGAAATATGACCATGGCTAAAGATTTTAACTGTGATAACCTGGAAAAACATTCTGTTGGAAGGGAACACCCTTGTAAATTTCATAATCCTGAAATTTGATAATTATAAAGGAGGTAAGGGCATTGCCTATAAAAACATTGAAGTTGGATGATTTTATTTTTTGAGACAGAGTCTCACTTTGTAGCCCTTGGTAGAGTGCTATGGTGGCATCATAGCTCACAGCAACTGCAGACTGTTGGGCTCCAGGGATCCTCTTCCCTCAGCCTCCTGAGTAGCTGGGACTACAGGCACCAGTCACAACAGCCAGCCAGGTTCTCTATCTTTAGTAGAGACAAGGTCTCACTCTTGCTCAGGCTTGTTTTGATCTCCTGAGCTCAAGCGGTCCATCGCCTCAGCCTCCCAGAGTGCTAGGATTATAGGCGTGAGCCACCGTTCTGTCTAGAATTGGATAATTATTGCTGGCTTGTACTGATGCCCTGCAGAGGTAAAAGTAGACATTTAGAGCTGTTAACGGGCAGTTAAAGGCCAAGAAGTGTAAGAACCAGAGGGCCTCATTGGCAGATGTACAGAGCTGAGCAGCAGACTGAAGCTCTGCTAGTTTGATTAATGGAGCTTTAGATGCATTTATGGTCAGGCCAAGCAGGTGTTTTATGTCAAGGCTGAGACTAGCTGGGAAAACATGGGCCTTGAAATGTGGAAGGGGAACAACCAGGTGAATGCCTCTGAGGATGCTGGCTATGAAGACCCCTAACCTCTTAGTTTTCAGAGGTGGTCCCCCTCTCCTAGGCAAGACCTACTACTCCTGTGTTGATAATGCTGTAGAGGACTTTCCCTTGCAAGGCAACAGAAGCCCCCTACAGAGATGTCCCCACCGTCTCTCCTGGCCACTAGGCCAGTAGCCAAAGTCAAATCTAGGCTGGGATGTGCAGGATCTGATAACTGAGAAAAAAAATTATACAGGCAGGCAGTGAGTTACAAATTTCCTACTTATATACAACCTGCACTTATAAGCAGAGGCTGTTACAGGTAACAGGTAAATGCACCTGTTTGAACTTACATACAAATTCGACTTAAGACCAAACCTAAAAAACCTATCTTGTTCATAACCTGGTGACAGAGCTACAAACATTAGCATATCCCAGCAGAAATCAGGTGCTATAAACTGAACTGTGTACTTATCACCTCCAAATTCATGTGTTAAGACCCAACATGACCGTGTGCTGGGATAGTACTTGTAGGAGGTAATTATGGTTAAATGAGATCTTATGGGTTAGGTCCTAATTCAATAGGATTTGTGGCCTTTTAACAAGAGGGAGAAAGAACAATTACTCTGTCTATTCATGCCTGGGAAGACTGTGTGAATGCACAGCAAGAAGGCAGCCATCACAAGTCAGCAAGAACGCCCTTACTCAACCCAAAGTGCTGGCTCCTTGACCGTGAACTTCCCAGCCTCCAAAACTGTGAGAAATAAATGTCTATTGTTTAAATCAACCTGTCTGTGGTATTTTGTTATAGCAACCCTAACAGACTAATATAACATGAAAAGTATCTCTGGAATTGACATTGGATGGTGCTAAATCCAAAGGGCTGAACTATAACTAGAGAAATAAGAATTAAGGGACCTGGAGATGGAATCAACGTGCTGGGTGCCTTTTGAAGTCCTGAAACAGTGACAATGGTGTTTGATAAAGTGGAAGTGCCCGAGTTGCCCTAAAAGATGGTTGAAGAAAAAGGCTGAGGGAAGTGGTCATTCTGGAACACACAGGCTGAGGGGAGCCCCAGGATCAGAAGTGCAGTGGTGGCTCCCCTCCACAGGCCACACTGACACGTGTGGCTCACAGACCAGGCCTCCGTGGATTGGTGGTGCACAGAAGGCATAAGAGCCAGGTGACAGCTTAGCCAACAGGTGCTACCTGGTGCTACCCTAACTGGTAAGTCTGGAAGGAAAGAGGAAAGGCTTGATTCGCAGGAACTTATGAGGCTGGCTCATAGAACATGGTTACCTTGTGGGAAAATAGGATGCTACTTAAACTTGGGGACCATCAGTCTGAAAAAAATAAGGAGTGCTGTCCTTCAACATACAATATATTCATTAAATCAGAGACCTCTGATATATACAGTGTCCTCAACAGGAAGAATAAATATGTCTGGGGCCAAGAGCTGCAGCAGTCACAGCCCCATTTGTCACTTCCACTAATCTCCTGGGGGTTGGTGCTTCTCTTCCTCACAGTGCTGGACTCTGTGCACTTGAAAGAGGACAGAGCCCAGGTCCCATTGAACTAGGGGAAGTGCCTACTGCCAGGAACCCACATCTGAAAAGAAGTGTCTCATCCTGATGGCTGGAGTCGCCTCTGAAGGGCGGGTGAGAGTGGGGCTCCTTCCACACCGCGCCTGCAGGGGGCGTGCTGCTCGGGGCTCCTTTCACACCGTGCCTGCAGGGGGCGTGCTGCTCAGGCTTGTTCCACACCGCGCCTGCAGGGGGCGTGCTGCTCGGGGCTCCTTCCACAGGGCACCTCTGTAACAGGACGCACGCGGCCTCAGCCTGAAGTGGGTGATTGCAGGTCTAGGGCTCAGACCTCTCAGGATTCAAGGCTTGGAGTGACCCGCGAGGTACACTAGCCAGATGTTCTGAGGTGACAAATGAGGGGAAGGCAATTGAGAGCGGGCACCAGAAGAGGCCCGGTGTGAGAGCCTGCGCCAGGCTGACCTCCCTGTCACTCCGAGAGACACACGGGACTGACCAGGGCGGCAACAACGGCAGCGCTCGGATTCCCGGCTAAAGGGAGCGGGACGGATCAGCAGCCCCGCGGATCCTCCATCGTGTTCACACACCAAAGCCACACCATCTGCAGCTCTCCCACCTTGACAGAGGTCACCACCTCCCTCGGGTTCCAGGGCAGGATTCCTTCCAGGTGTATTTTTGCCTCAAAGACTCCCTATTAGTCTGGTTGAAACCTTCTTGTAACTACTCAGTGCAAAGAGCAGCCTCTCTCGCAGCCTCCTTGCCTTTCTTCATCACAGACGTGGACTTGCCTCCCGTCTGAAGATGCCCTGCTCGGCTGCCGGCCTCCACCTTTTCCTTCACCAATGCTTCCCCAGCTAATTTCTCATGTGTACATTTCTGCCCTGGCATCTGCTTCTTAGATAACCCAAATTGACCAACGGTCGAAATGCAATGGTTAAAAAAGGGGAAGTCATAGAATAATAAGGGGTAATAAAACTAATGTTTATTATTCTTTTCTTATTAATGGGAATATTAGTACTGAAATGTGAAAGAAAAGATAATAGACATAAAGGAGTAATCCAGAAGGATGATCACCATCAAACAAAGAAGTCTAGAACAAGTGAACAGCTCAGAGAAGCAAATAGAATAGAATGTATGAGCACTGATGAGTGACCCAAAATTTATCCTGAAAAGTGCTCCACTGAACCAAAGAAAAGCGATCCACATACAGTCAAGCATTATGAAATTTTAGAATACTACCTATAAGTAAAAGAGTCTAAAACTTTTATGATGACAGAACATATCCGCAATGTCAATGTAAATCAGAATGGTGAAAGCTTTCTCAACAGCAACAATAGAGCCTAAAACACTAAGTAGGTCACTACGAAAGTTTTGAGACAGGTGTTATGGTCCATTATTTCACTTCGAAGAAACAGACTTCACAGCATTCTTTCTGCCTCACCTGATCAAGTTTCAACTTGCTTTGCTTATCAGTGTGGCTGGGAAGGCTTTGTTTGTTTCCATCCACATGGGTTTATGTTTCCAGATTTTTGTGTATCTCAAAACTTTTGTAATGACCCGTATGAAGAAATGAATTCAAAATTATGACAGAAAATAACATTTAACCTGGAAATTTAAGCCAAACCAATTTACTAATGAAGTGTGAAGATACTGATACCCAGAATTTATTAAATGGCAGGAACTGTATGAATGAATTCAATTTAAATTTTATAACAACTTTATGAACAGATACTATTAATATGCTAATTGTACAGGTAAACAAACTAAAGCAAAGCAGACATTTATTACTTTGCACAAAAACACAGAACCAGTAAGGATAATGTTCAGAATTCAAGGCAAATGAAACAAACTAATATCAATGCTTTCAACTATATTGCTTCTCAGTACAAAGAGCAAAAAGTATGGATATTGTAAGATACACCTAGTCAGGAAATTTATGGTCCATGAGCTTTTGCTTAAGAATTTTTTTGAAGAATCAGAAAAGTTGAGGTAAACATAAAATAAAATATAACTGTGGCAGATTGAACAATGGCTTCCTGAAGATATCTATGCCTTAATTCCCCAAATCTGTAATAGGTTGTCTTACATCTCATGGTAAAAGAGACTTTGCAGGTGAGATTAAATTAAGAATATTGAGATGTGGAGAATATTCAGGTGGACTCAATGTAATCAAAAGTACTGATAAGAGAATGAGTGAGGCAGGAGAGAGGGATTTGAAGATGTTATACCATTAGATTCGAAGGTGGAGGAAGAGGCCATAAGCCAAGGAGTGCAGGTGGTTACTAAAAGCAGGGAATGGCAAGGGAACAGACTGTGCCTCAGAGCTTTCAGATGAAATACAGTCCTGCTAACACATTTTGGAATTCTGGCCTCCAGAACTATCAGATAATAAACTGTGTTAGTGTGACCCTTATATTTTGAAATAATTTGTTACAGCAGCAATGGGAAACTAATAACAGCAAAACAAAGTGGGCAGGGTGTGAGATTCAAGAAGGAAGATGACTCGTCTCAGTAGGAGTAGAGGAATCCCAGGAGGTGAAAGAACCTTATTGGACTGGAAGAACTGAACACAGCTGTGTAAGTGAGTAGTTTGGGCAGAGGGCACAGGAGGAGGGAAGAGAGTTATATTTTACTCTTTTTGAAAAAAATATAACTGAGAATTAATATTAAAAAGTTGAGTATCCATAATGAGAAATAATTAGACATTCCCATTAAAAATATCAAATAAAGGAAATGCAATCAGATGACAACTTGTCTAGGTAAAGAAGCATAAGACATATATCATCATAATATAAATATTTAGCAATTTAAGTAGAAATAATAATATAATTATATTCAAAAGATAAAGGAATGGGAGGTAAGGTTTTTTTAAATGATAAATCCCTATCTCTCATTAGATAGTTAATAGATAATATCTAAAATTATTATACCAGTGAAGAACAGTAAACACATATCAAAAATGGAGACTTGAGTAATCACTCAAAAAACCAACAGCTAACAAAAGTCTTTGCTCTGTATTGAGAGTCTGAGAGGTAGAGATGAGACTGAGGAGAAGAAATTATCTTTTGTTATTATTTCAATATTATTTAGTATTAAGTTGGTATTTGGTTTTAACCACATAAAAATTAATTTAATAGAATGCATGAAATTTACAAAAAAAGAAATTAAAATGTTAAATTAAAACAATTGGATATTTATCAGATTATAAGAATAAATGCAAAGAAGAAATGAAGATGAGATCAGTAAATTTGATTCTTTAAAACTTTCACCATTCTATAAAAGACCTAAAATAGATATAAAATTAGAAGAAAATGATAAGGGAAATACATTTGCAACAAACATGACAAATAATATATATCACTAATATATTAAGAACCATTTTCAAATTAATAAGAGAAGTTCAAACATTACCATAAAAACACTGTACAAGCCACAGAATTATGAGTTATCAGTCAAAATAGTTTTACTCTTATAATGGTCAGATGAATGTATATTAAATCAAAAAGCATGTATCTTTTTTTATTTATGAAAATTATAATGTTAAAACTAACTACTAGTAGTTTAGTGAAGTGGTAACTCTTACAAGTGACATGAGAAGGTAAAAATTAATATGGCCTTTCTGGAAGCAATTTGGCAATAGATACGATTCTGACAGTGATCTACCCTTTGAACTTGTAGCAATTCCATTCCTAGAAATCTGTTCTGAAGGAATAGGCAATGCAGACGAGTTTCCTGTCCTTGAACACAGTGTTGTTCATAATAGTGAAAATTGTAAATAATTTAAATGTTCATACTAAGAGACTATTTCTTTACACATATTATGTGTTTTTATATTTTTTTCTTTCTTTTCTTTTTTTTGTTTTTAAGACAGAGCCTCTTCTGTTGCCCTGAGTAGAGTACTGTGGCACCACAGCTCACAGCAACCTCCAACTCCTGGGCTTAAGTGATTCTCTTGCCTCAGCCTCTACAGGCACCCGCCACAATGCCTGGCTATTATTTGGTTGTAGTTGTTGGCTATTGTTTGGCTGGCGGCAGGCTGGATTCAAACCCGCCAGCTCTAATGTATGTGTCTGGCGCCTTAGTTGCTTGAGCTACAGGCACCAAGCCATGTTTTTATATGTCTTTGTAACACATATTATGCCTCTATTAAATTCCCTGTTTGTGAGGATGATTTGGAATTGAAAAATTCTAGGATATTCAGTTTAAAAATCTTAGATAGAAAGACACATATGCTATATTTCCATGAATTCATAAGCAAAAAAAAGTAAAAATATCCTAAGTGTTATACTCTGTTATCTACAGGGTGGGCATAAAGTTTATGTGCAATTTAAAACAGTTTTACATAGTAAATTGCACACTAACTTTAGACCACTCTGTATGACACTAGCATTTTAAAACTTGTCTCTATGCTTTTTCTCAACTTTGTACAATGAATTTTCATATACCTACCTCAATTATAATGGAAAAAAAAACAGTGAATAAATAGAAATATGTACAAAGAGTATGTTTTATTTTGTGGAGTTTATCATTTTTGCATCAGAATTCTTGGAAGACAGTGATTTCTCTCAGAGGACAGTGGGCAACCCACCTGCCTCAGCAGCCTGCTGCCCCCACCAGGTTCTAGCTCCTGGGCCTGACAGTGAGGTCTAGGAGGCAGGAGAAGCCCCGGCCCCTGCCTCTGAGCTGACCGGCAGCCCCTGGAGCATGGGCATGGACACAAAGCACTGTGAATGGAGGCAGAGGGCGGGAGCCTGCAAACCTTTCCTCGACTCCTTCAGAGCGCAGGGCTGGCTCTTTACCAGAAGCCCACAGCCACTTTCCCATCCACAGCCAAGAGGTTCTATTATACCTTTTTTGTAGATGAGTTCATGAGGCCCAGAGAGAAGGCACTTGCTTAAAGTGGTTCAGAGAGATGCTACCTTGAGCTTTAGATTGAGTTAGGGAGAAAAGATACCAGCGTGAACTAACTCAGGAGAAAGATACTCTAGGTTTCTATCAAAGTTTTGCCACTTACTAACAATTACTTAATTCAGGCTTCAGCATTCTCCTGTATGAAAAGAATTCATGTGACCCTTACCACTATTGTCACAGAGATTTTGTATGAGCACCAAATATCCAATCCAAATAACAGAGTATAATGCTTTGTATAGTAAATAATAAATATTAATAGCTATTAATTCTTTCATTATCATTATCTGGCTGAAGTGCTGGAGTTTCCATCCAGATTTATATGGTCAGACAGGAGGTAATTGTGTTTCTAATGTCCTTATGTTTTCTCTCGGCTTCAAGCCAGAATTCCCTGATCTGCCCGGGTACGTTGGAGGTAGGCTAACCTCCCAACACGAATACACCCCTAGCTTGGCAGAGAGGGGCTCTGGAGGAGTCTGCTGATTGGAGAGAGCTTGTGAGAGTTTGTAATGAGGCAGCTAGCGTCACCATCACAGAAAGCTTCCCCGAAGAAGCAGCAATTGCAGGTGGAGTGGGAGCTGACAGGTGCATACAGAAGAGAAGGGTTGGAGAGGTGCCTGGAGTAGGGGACAGCTGGCTCGGATGAGTCTGAAGAACTGACGGAAACCAAACCAATCAGACCCCACACGCCATGCAGTGGAGGTCAAAATAAGACCTAGTGAGTGTGAATGGGGGAGGACAGGAATTCCTCTAGAAAGATGTCTACCTTCCCTTCTGCCTTGAATACTTGTTCATTCTCATGGGTATTCATGTCCTGTGACCAAGGCAACCCTGACCAGTATTGGAAATGGAGCTAAAAGTCATAAGACAACTCACAAAGTACACATCACCAGAGGAGACGAGGAACAGGCCAATTAGAAGAGTTGAACGAGTTCCCTCCCATCACTCATTGAAATTCTCCCCTTGTGGTCCTCAATGGCACAGATCAGAGCTAGTCCTGCTTGTGATCCCTGTGAGGGTGTGTCTGCAGCTCCAAGGAGCTGCCACCTTAAGGGAACATGAAGGCAGAAAGGAGATTAAACAATATGATATTTCTGGGATGGTTCTGTGGCTCCAGGAAACCTATATAGTCAATGTCGTAAATTTACTTCCGCTAGTGCTAGACGACAAACAGAAACACAATAAAACACAACCATGGTTACCGCATGACCCTCCTGCTGAGAAGACTGAGGAATGGCTGCTGTGGTGAATGATTTTATAGTTGTGCCCTGATGGTCAAAATTTCAGATTTTACCTATTGGGTTTGGGGCATGTGGGGATACTCGGAGCAGTCTCCGTCTGAAGGATTTGGGGGCGCCTCACGCTGAACTCGTCGATTGCTTCCCATTGCCCAGCCTCCAAGCCCAGCTTGATGACAGACCAGGGGAAAGTATGGATCCTGAAAAAGGTCCAGATACTACTTGGATTTAAGACCACGAATGAAGCAAAGTGACCAGCCGCAACGGAATTGAGAGGAACAGGGAGTAAACTGGCTCAAGGAATGGCTGTTCCATGGCCATCTTCACTTCCATCAATTAATGTTTTTGAGAAAGGTCTCACTTTGTTGTCTGGGCTAGAGTGCAGTGGCCTCATCCTCCCTCATAGCAGCCTCCAAATGCTGTGCTCAAGGGATCCTCCTGAGTCAGTCTCCTGAGTAGCTGGGACTATGGGCACATGCCAACACACCAGGCTAACTTTTGTATTTTTTGTAAAGTAGACATGTCACTTATGTCACTCAGGCTGGTTTCAAGCTACTGGCCTCCAGTGATCCTCCCACCTTGACCTCCCAAAGTGCTGGAATTACAGGCATGAGCCACCATCCTGGCCTGCCATATTAATTTATGTAATAAATACTTATTTATTACTCATTATATGCCAAACTCTTCTAAAGCACTGGGTAAAAGAGCAGTAAACAATAACAAAATCTTTATTAACTTTTACTCAGGTTGAAAATGGTAATGCTAACTCATGCTGTGGCTTTGATGTGTAAGGACTCTGTGTGGTTAAACAGACCTCAAGGGCCTACATTGTGGCCTGTGTCCTTGCATGCTAAATTACACATACAGTGAGATGGTCTCTGCTCTGATGTACGCCTTAAATCGGCCTAATCAATCAGCAGACAGTGGGAATACACTATTGCTTTTCTTACCCTCTAGAATTAACCTCACCTGTGTGACAGCATTGGTAGAAAGAAAATTCTCCACATTTCCAAGCTTACAGTATACAGGATCTTATTTCTATTCCTGGATGTTTCAATAAACACAGTTGTCATGCAGTTAAAATAGCGAGTTGTGAGAGTCCAATGAGAATTGAATTTGGGTTTGAGTTTGTCATGTAATGGGTGTAGAGAAACCTCCGAATGCTCCTAATTATTTTCCCAGATATTGAGTATGTAATTGGAAACGGCAAGTGGGTATCTCAAGGAATTACCACTCTGCCATTATAGTATGACAGAACAAGTGGGAGTTACGGGAACTCCCTCAGCATACACATTTTTTTAAAAGACGAATTGTAAGGCTGTATACAGTGGCTCATGGCTATAATCCCAGCACTTTGTAGGGGTTAGGGGGAGACTGGAGGGCCAATTCAAGCCAGGAGTTCAAGACCAGCCCAGGTAACATAGACCCATCCATACAAAAGAAAAAAAAATACAAAAATTAACTGGGTGGTGTCTTGTGCCTATAGTCCTAGTTGGTTTTAAGGCTGAGGTGGGAAAATTCATTCCTTGAACCCTGGAGTTCAAGACTGTAATGACCTTGGATAGTGCCACTGCACTCCAGCCTGCCAGTCTGGGCAACAGAGTACAAAAAAAAAAAAAAAAAAAAAAAGGGAGAAGTTACAGAGTTATGGTGTTTTCAATACTTGATCTTAGCCAAAAGGTTGAGAAATGATTGCTTAGTGAATCAATATATTCACTAAATATTTATTAGAGACCAGTCTGTTTTTAGGAAATTATAGTTTGACAAGTTCAAAACCTAGATGAGTTATAGATTATAATTAATAAATCACAGAGGAACTTCCTATTTACTGTTTATTCCTCAAACTTTTATTGGCAGCTTACTGTGTTTCAGGCACTTGCACTCATCTTTTGTAACTTAGTAGAAAGAAAAGCATTAAAAAAGATCATAAATATACACACACACACACACACACACATATATATAATGTCTTATGAATTAAAGTCAAAGATACATATAATGTGTTATAAATTAAAATCCAAGATCTTTACAAGAGTATAAGAGGATAATAAGAACAATAAAAGCCTTTCACTGGGATGAAGAAGTCAGGCAAAGTGGCAGGGTACGGAAGGTTGTGAGTTCTATTCCAGATGTGTTAAGGACGAGACAATTCATGAAACTTCCAACAGAACTGTTACAAAGACATTTGCGGACATAGCTCACAAGATGTGTTTTGTTTTTCTCAAAGAGAAGGTTGATAGATCACAGTAACTAGAAAGCAACGTAAGCAAAGTAACTTTAAAATACTGGTGAAACAGTCATTGACAAGTGCTGATTGGAGGCTTAAAGTTGTGGAATTTAAATAATAGATAAACAGCAGTAACTGCTCTCCACATTCTGACTAGGCAAAATATAATTCAAACGACTGTTTCTTCAAAGCTGTTTTGATTCTACATATCAACATAGCATGTTTGGCAAACAAAATGTATTTACTCTTTTTCGGGGAGTGGGGGGAATCCCATGAGGACAAATACCAAAGGATCTTTATTTCACTCTGCTTGCTTGCTACCACTCTGCCATCCCTACAAATAAAGTATTACCCCAAGGTCAGAGGTTTCTCTCTGGGAAATTACCCAGATGTGTTGGCACAAAAAATATAAACTGAACGCTAGGAGACTAGCATGTCATCCTGGGAGGTCAACAACAAGCATTGTGAGTGGAGTTAAGTGGCCCCAGTAAGGAGTGAAGCCTAAGCTGTGAAAAGCAAAACACATTGGCAGAAAAGACAGAAATCAGAGCATTTTTTGAATTTCCACCAATTTGGTGGAAGGCCAACTTCTAAAACAAGAGCCCTGCAGTAAGCAGGTTTTGTACTAGCTCTGCAAAGGAAAGCTTAAAAGATCATCTACTAATCTGAATTTCTAGGAGGAAAAATGCAGCTATACTTGCCGGCAAGTGTTCCCCAGCCATGAAAGAACTTAAAGGTAACCGCTCACACTTTCAACTGTGATGAGGTGGTGAAAACTGACGTCGAAACCTCAGCACTGGTGTTCTGGAAGGTATCTGACAGCTTGGAGTTCAAACACTAACGTGTTTTCTTTCACTGGCTATACGTATTGAGACTAAGTATCTTGAAAGTAAAATATTCTGAGGATAAGATCATTCATTTTATAAACTTACTTCTTTAGAAAGAAAAAGAGATTCAACTGTTTTTTTTTCTGCTACTCTTGAGGACAATTATACTATCCTTGAACAGAATTTAATTTCAAACAATTAAATTTACTTAAAAATAAGAAAGAATGGAAGAAAGAAAGAAGACAGGGAAATAAGAAGAAAGGGAGAAAAGATGGAAGGAATGGAGGTGGGGAGTGAGGAAAGAAAGAAGGAAAAGAGAAATAAACAAAAAAAGACAGGAAAGAGTGAGAGGAAGGGAAAAAGAAAAGCCTTAAGATAAAATTATTAAAATCCTAAAACTTCACGACCCTTAGAAGTTGTGTAGTCCAGGCTAGTTAGCAATAAGAATTCCCTCTGTCCTAACTATTGTTTATCTATTTTCTTCTTATTATTTTATTTATTTACTTTTCTAAAGGCAGAGTCTCTCTCTGTCACCCATGCCAGAGCATAGTGGCAGAATCACAGCTCATTGTGGCCTTGAACAACTGTGCTCAAGTCATCCTCCTACCTCAGTAGTAGCTAGGATTTACTTTTATTTTTATTTGGGGGGGAGACAGGGTCTTGCTCTATTCCCTAGCCTGGTCTCAAGTGATCACTCCTTACCTCAAGTGATTGTCTGACCTCGGCCTTTCAAAGTGGTGGGATATAGGCATGAGCCACCAGGTCCCATCTCCTTGATAATCAATCTCATGAAAGGAAACCCACAAGATCTATCCTGTTCTTAGATACACCTAAGTTATTATTCATAGTTTTCTTACGTTGAATTTAAATATACCTTCTTGCAACTTTTACTAATTGGTCCTAGTTCTATGCTTTAGACCTCCTGAGCTGTGTCTACTTCCTTTTTCTCAAGAAAAGCCTTCAAGCGTGTGAAGCCCTAGAGCCTCAGACACTGAGGATCTGATTCCTGGGCTTGGCAGAAGCACAGCAAGCAGAAACAGACCATCCCCAAAGGGAAGGCAGCTTTGGGAGCAGGGCTATGACATCATTCTGATTAGAGAAAATGTTGCAGCTGGACCCCTGCGTGGTAGAGCATTTGTTAAACATTAAACAGCAAGGCCCATCTCCACAGGGAAACTAAAAACAACTGCAAATGGGGTCAGACTTGCCCAAGGGAGCCTGAGGCAGGAGTATTCTGACATGAATATAAAGGATTGATGTCTCTGATGTACTTTGGAAGCACTTCTTACTTTTGCAGTCTTTGGTTCAGTAACAGTGCAATGGTTTGATTCTTCCGAAGCTAAGCAGAAAGTCTGTACACAAAAGCATTATTTTGCCCCGTGCAGGGAGATGGAAAACTTAAGAATTAATGAAAGAGGATGGAAGATGGTTTACACAGTGGAGCACCTGGCTCCAGGCAGCCTAACGGGAAGCCTGGCTGCCGCTCATACGCAGGCCCTCAAGATGATAGATGAACACCATGCAGGGCCCGCCGTCACGGGGAACCTTGGTGGAACTAAAAGCTCAAACGAGAAGGAAATCCAGACTGAACGCACTGTATTCTTTACTGAAAAGGGTCTGTTTGGGGTTTTGTTTTGTCCCCACATTTTCAATTACAGATTTGCTACAGTGACTGCTGAGTTGAGACACAGGAGACAGAACACACAGAGCAAAGTTTGAAGTGTGGCAGCCGATAGTTTTACAGACATCTCTCGGCCTTGATGTTTGGAAGTATTCCCCGTATCCAAACCTCTGGATAAAGAGAAGTGGACCAAATGCCTGAGAAATCGACCACAGGGGTGGGTGGGGAAGGTAAATATGACCAAAGAACTGGCCAAATAGGACTGAACATACACGAGTTATGATGAGGCCAAGACACACGTGATTCAGATATTTAGTGGAAGTAACTTTGCAGGCCTTCAGATCATTAGGACAGACCTTGAAGGGCATGTTCACCACACAAGTGGGAGGAAGAGATAGGCATTGATTGGCGTAAACATTGGATCTGAATGGCCTCGCAGGATGACTATTTGCATGTGTCAATTTGACTGAATCACAGAATGCCCAGATAATTGGTTAAACATTATTTCTTTCTTTCTTTCTTTTTAATTGTTGAATCATAGCTGAGTACATTAGGGCAATCAAGGGGTTTCATATACAGTCTGAAACATTTTCATCAAACTGACATAGCCATTATGTCATTTTCTTAGTTATTGTATGAAAACATTTGTATTCTGCGTTTAGTACGTTTTGTCTGAACCCATCTAAGATGCACCATAGTGAAGGTGTGAAGATGTTTCTGGAAAAGATTTGCATTCAAATTGGTGGACTAAATACAATAAGATGGGGGGGGTCACCCCATCCCTTGAAGACCTAAACC
>CAUYON010131429.1:0-13062 GCA_963573935.1 Arctocebus calabarensis | reverse complement strand
AAAAAAAAAAAAAAAAAAAAAAAAAGAAATAGTTCAATAGTTATTACTCTGCTATCTTGAAATAAAATTTATATGAAAAAAAAAAAAAGAAAAAGACACTGTCTTTTTAGAAAAGACACTTGCACCTATAGGTTTATAGCAGCACAATTCATGATCACAAAGATGTGGAAATAATCCAAATGTCCATCAATTCATGAATGTATCAATAAAATGTAGAATACTATTCAGCCATTAAAAGAGATGGACATCTAGTATCTTTCATAATAACCTGGATGGGATTGGAAACCATTCTCCTAAGTGAAGTATCACAAGAATGGAAAAACAATCACATCATATCACATGTGCCCAAAGCTAAATTGGATCTAGACGTACTTTGTGCTCATCTGGAAGTGAAGTTCAAGAGGGTGGGAGGGGAAAGAAAGTGACAGGTAAACTCCCACCCAGGGGGCATTGCGCAGGTACACTGCACACTTTCTGGGTGAAGGGCACAAATATCTTTTTGACTTAAAATACACAAAAGCAAAACGGGTAATCAAAACATGTGTACCCCTTAATATTTTGAATTTTTTTAAAGAATATTTATACCGGAGGTGGTGGATTCAAACCCAGCCCCGGCCCCCCCCAAAAAAGAATATTTAGTGCCTAGTATCAAAACAGGTTTAAGATTTTTATTGAAAAAAAATTATAAAACTTTGCTGAAAGACATTAATAAAGACACAAACACATTTTTAAAAAGAGAAACCATTAGTTTATACAATCAAAATTGTTGATAAGGAGAGCTGGCTTGAACACAGCTGGACACAGGTAGCCAAACGCTTATCTTCAGAGCTTTGGGTTTCCCTCCACTCCTAGAGGACATAGGCATGGTGGGAGCATAGTGACCAGTAGCAGCCCAAGACACTCAGCTTTGCATTTAGCAAGTCCAGCACAGAATCACATCCCCCAAACTCTGATTGGGATTGCATGTCCTTTCCTGAGCCAACTCTGTGACCAGAAACACTATCAATCAATTATCATGTATAAGCCCTCTCAGGAAAAAAAAAGAGGCCAATTAAACCCTTTCTACTACCACACAGAATGATCATCGCTTTCCTCAACATACACACATGAGTATGACCTGTCTAGAGAAAGGATCAAGTGGATTCCAGGCTACCAAAACCAAGAGACATTGACGATATTCATCACGCTGAACCTCCAAGCTTACTGCAATCCTTTTTCTCATACACATAAATAGAAAATTATTTCACTTAGCATGGGAAAATATTTATGTAAAACCCCATATTTATGTAATATTTATGTAAATATTAACTCTCTGCCTAAGGGATGTAACTCAAATTCTCACAAACTTATTTTGGATATATCGTTCCTTGATGCCTAGTAACTTATGACCAATTGAATGATTTCACCTCCATTGGCAGTCATAAAAGGAAACTAGAATAATTATCAGTGATACCTATTTGGGAAAAGAGAAAAAAGGAAAGAACCCTTAATACTTGGTGGTCCACAGCATCACCCGTTCTGTGGGACAGGAATAGCAAGGACTCATCACCTCGAGGTGGAATGACACCTCCGTCAGCGAGGTCACTCCAATGTGGAGGGGCTCAGTGTCCACAGACCTCAACGGCAATACCTGAAAAGACCATGAGGAAGAAGTTCCCTTGGGGGGGGGGGTAGCAAAGCTTCAGAGCACCCTTATTGGTGTGGTTTCTAGCTCTTAAGCAGTCACATCCCAACTGTAGGCCTGGGACCCCACTGTGAGTGTGGACTCCTCGGGATACACATCATTCCCGAGTCGCCACCAGAGCTGTCTTCTTGACTCTGGTCAACAACACAGTGACATTTTTGTTACTAGCCCGAGGATAGCTGGACTGAGGATGCTCTCTCAGAATCAGAAAACAGCGCCATCACATCAACTTCTACTTCTTTTTCTCATCCTCCTTTGCATTATTTGATACAATCATGAGATTTTCATGATTTACAAACCGATTATAAAAGTTATGTGAGGATAATAAAATCCAAATCTTCCTCCAAAGTCCATAATACTCTTTTTTTTTCTTTTTTTTTATTGTTGGGGATTCATTGAGGGTACAAAGAACCAGGTTACATTGATTGCATTTGTCAGATAAAGTCTCTCTTATAATTGTGCCCCGTCCCCAAAGGGTGTGTCACACACCATGACTTCCCTCTCCCTCCTTCCCTCTCTCTGCTCTCCCCGTCCCTCACCCCCACCATGTACTAGGTCATTAATTGTCCTCATATTAGAATTGAGTACATTGGATTCTTGCTTCTCTATTCATGTGAGGCTTTATTAAGAAGAGTGTGTTCCACTTCCATCCAGGTTAATGCAAATGTTGTAAAGTTTCCATCTTTCTTAAGGCTGAATCGTATTCCATGGTATATATAATTATACATATTATAATCTATTCTGGGTTAGTGGGCATCTAGGCTGTTTCCACATTTTGGTGATTGTAAATTGATTGTAAATAGTCTAGTGTCCTTATGGTAAAAGGATGTTTTTCTTCCAGATAGATGCCCAGTAATGGGATTGCAGGATCAAATGGAAGGTCTAGTTTGATTTCTTTGGGGGTTCTCCATACTTCCTTTCAAAAAGGAAGGTTGTATTAGTTTCAAGTCCCACCAGCAGTGTAAAAGTGTTCCCTTCTTTCCACATCCACACCAGCATCTGCAGTTTTGAGATTTTGTGATGTGAGCAATATTCTTTTTAAGGCATCTGGGAATTATTAAATTAAATTGACTTTGTTCATAAGAGTTCCAAAGCCCATTTCCCCTGTCAGCTGGGCCATTATTTTCCAAAAGTAAATGCCAAGGTGACTTTAATCAGGGCTTGTCTGGAACACCCCTGCTCCCAGCTAACCACACACATGTCCAGACAGCCAGACTCCCATCACTGTAAAACAGACGTGTGTTTGTTTGCTTTGGTTCCTTTTCAGAAGCTGCCATGTCTGAAACTATCACCCAAGTATTTGGCTTGTACAGCATGTGTTTTCCCAGTGAGTTAATAGCAGTTCTGATTCCCATCAACAATGCTTGTTACGCGCATCCCGTACACACCCGCACGTTACACGCCCCCGTCTTAGAGGCAGAGTGCTGTCTTTATACTCCCAACTCATTTCTATTACTACTGGTTGAGTCACTATGTTTAGGATAACTGTTTGGCAAAATTGCAATTTTCCTCATGCACAGTAAGTGAAAACTCTCATTATATATTGCTACATTGGGAGCTGCTAAAAATGTCATTTCAGTGAAGAAAAAAGGAAGACAAATGAGCACCGAGAAACCTTCTCTCAGTCTGTGCCCTGCAATCACATTATATTTTTAGATTTATCCAGTACCTTTTGTAACCAAGTCTGAGCTGGTACCACTCAGCACGTACAGACAATAAGTCAAAAGACAAGGTGTCGGGGCAAGGAAATGGACTTTGATGCATAGGGCCAGCAAAAGGAGAAGATGGTGGACTAATGTTCCAAAAAAATCATCTTATTTGAAGAACATTCTTCTTAGTAAAGTACTTCAAGAATGGAAAAGCAAGCATCTCACGTACTTCGTACTAATTTGAAACTAGTAGATGAATAACTACAGCCCCTCACAAAAGAAAAGCAGAGTTGAATTCCAGAGGCGGTGAGGGGCTTCAGGAGGCTTCCGCCTAGTGAGTACAATGTGAAGACATATGGACCCAACTACAGCTGGAACAAATGCAAACGATGTAACTTAATTATAGGTACCCTTATACTAATCTGAAATCAGAAATAATAATACTAATAAATAACCATCTTAAGTTAGTAAAAACGTTAGTTTCTTTTTAATGAAGGAGGAAGGAGGTGTGGTAAGAGGCAACATCTGGGCATCAGTGAGAGTCTGAAAGTACTATAAAACTTCTTGGCTTTTGGTCACTTAGCTTGGAATGAGAAGGTCAGGAAATCTTTAACATACACACGTATAGCATTTGTTACTCGTGTGCATATATTCTTTATCTCCCTGGGAGTTTGTTTCAGGAAAAGAATGGTTATTATCTTTTTATCTTCTAAAGTTGAATGAAAACCTAAATTCTTCCTATAATTAGCTGGCCTACATATAGAGCTAAACAGAGCTTTTAACCTAAAGAATATTACTGCAGGAGGTCAGAGCAAAATGGAGCTAGTGATGCTAAGCGTCCCTTCCAGTTACATTTCCCACATGGCCGGGGTGGGGGAAGATTTCCAGCTGTGGAACTTATCATTTAAGTTCTACTTACAACGTCTCAATACTGGAAAATATGCCTACAAATTATCAATCTTCTTATGGGTTGGTTATGACTAAAATAAAGCAACCATTATTTCAGATAGCCAAAGAAGACTGGGAAGAAAGGAGAGAAGCGGACTTGACTTGAAGGGAGATAGTTTAGGATTGAAGAAAAAAGAGATGTAAGAAATTAGGGGGATGAGTAGACACTGAACCTACCCCTAACCTTAAGTCTAAATTTAACTTCCATTCTGTTGAATTTGGCTTTGTGATGAGTCCACAGCACTGGTTCCTCGAAAACTTCAGGTTGGAAATTAACCTTCAGAGGGTTAAATCATCAGGTCTTTGTTACTTAGACCCTGCACATTCCAAGAGAGGTCTGTCTTCAGGAACACTGACCCCTGGCCATCTCCTGGGAAATATTGTCTGGCCCATTGGACTATTTTGCCTTATACAAGACAGTTTACATGTTTCTGAGACTGCTTGGGCCACCCTGCATCAGATCAAGGAGAGAGCTGAAGCTAACCATGACGTACGGTTCACAGGAGAGCAGGGGAATGGACAGACTCTGAGAAGAAGACCCGTCATGCACAGACTCCAAGCCAATGTGACTTGCCCTCAATAAAAACCCTGGACACCAAGGTTTCACTGAACCTTTCTGGTTGGCAACACTTTACTTATGTTGTCATTCATCATTGTTGGGAGAACTAAGTACATCTTTGTGTGACTCCACCGGGAAGGGACACTTGGAAGCTTGCAGCTGGTTTCTGCTGGAATTCGCCCAGGTCCCTTTCCTCTTTGTTGATATTGATCTGAGGCCTTTCACTTTAATAAACCACAACCAGGAGTGTGACGCTATTTCTGAGTCCTGTGAATCCTTCTAATTAATCATCATGCCTTAGGGTGGGCTTGGAGCCCTCAACACAGGACTGATTGAAAGAGATTGCTGGAAAAAATGGTCTCCTGAATATTAATCAGAGATAAATATTTTGTGCTGCCCAACTAGAAACAGAAATACTCTGGGTCTCTTGATAATTGTTCTTGGGAGCCAGAGTCCTGGAACTGAGCCCTTCCCCTTTATAATGACCATGTCAGAAAAAAGATGAAAGAGCCAGTGGCCATGGCAGGCTCTCTCGTGTTGGTCTAGTTCCAGGGAAACACTTTTAGCACAGGTCCCCTCCCTTTCTTTTATCATCTGCTGAATAAATACACGTCCAGTACTCTTAAAATGAGGGTTCTCCCTAGCTTGTAAGAAACAGAGGACTGTGAACTCCTTGACACTTTATACCCTACAGCATGAAGCAAATTATTTCAATAATCATAAAGAACTTTTCAACAATTCGTGAGACACAATTTTGATGTTTTATACTTATGCAAAACACGGTAAACTCTCTTAATAAATTGAAAAATCAGAATAATTCACAAAATTAGACCATTGTCCCATTTGGGTCCCAAATTTAATTCTACTATATGTTTAAGAAGGAATCAGGAAAATGAGGAAAGAGAAAACTAAACTCCTAGTGTACTAATTTCATAAGGCAGTTCAGGGAGAGAAATTCTTGTATCTGGAGCAATTGGGTTCTATTTGCCTCCTGAGTAATCAGAAAATGAACCACCGCATTTCGATGTGTAAGAGTACCTAGACTACTTCTATTGTTTCTAAAAGCGCTACGTAAGCATTGCAAACGTCACTTAGCTTTCATACCAAATCTCCCTATTTCTGTCCACCAGTTTCTGACTTCTACCCTCTATGCCACAAAATGTCATAAGATAGTTTTTGCTTAATAAACATTTTCAAAATCTTTAAGTCCCCTAGGACAAAAACCATTATCATCTCCCAATCAGTACAAAGTATGAGAATCACATTGGACCTGGCAAATCTTATCAACCTTGTCCGGTTAGCCTAAGCAGCACAGTTCACCAAGGGGAGGCCGTGAAGGACTGAGGAACTTGAGATTCTCAAACCAGACCAGCTCAGTCTACTGTGGTAACTGCTACCCAAAGTTAAGATACATGTTTCATGGTTTCACATTAAAAATATAAAACATAACTGCCTCTCAACTAGAGAAAGTGTGTCTGGGTTTCTGTTTGGGGTTCAGGGGTCCCAGGTGCTGGAACCCAGTTGACCTGGTTCAGTTACTCAGCTGAGCTAGAAAGTTCAACCAAGGCCCACAGTAATCAAAAGCAAAAGTGAATGGAAACTGAAAATAAAACTGGAGCAGCACAGGCAGTGTGGAGAGAAAGCAAAAGTCACCTGCACAAGTTTCAGAGAAACAAAGAGAGATTTTATTTAGTAGAGAACAAAGAGAAAGTTTAGCACACTTCCAAAGAGTTGGAAGTAGTCCTTCTGTGAAGGAGAGAAGGTGAAAGGGATGGAGACGTAGAAATACCCTCTCCTTTGGAAGTTGGCTGCAAACCTGTCATTGCCCTCCCTGTACCTCCCCACAGTATTGGTCTTTTCAACTGGTCATTGATCGTCTCTTTCTATTGGTCATTGGTTACCTAGGTTACTCCATACCCACATTCTTATTGGCCCTCCAGACTTTAGGTTCAGTAGTCTGGGTTTTCCTCCTACCTCCCTTAAGGCCTCTTTCTTAGTGTCCCTTCTTAGTTTCATTTTAATTTTATGTATAAAGGACACAACAAGCGAACAACAAAACCTCAGATCCTTTCTTTTGGGTTCTATCAAACGAAGAACAGGAGAAATAGGAGAAAATCTGTTATGAGCCTCGGAATTCTGGGCAGCATTTAAAGTTCCTCCCTTCCCGCCTTGTATAAAAGCAACAAACAGCCCTCTTGCTGGAGAAGACTGTGAGTCAGTTTTATAGCCTCCAAAGAGCAAGCAGGAAAACCAATCTTTAAGCCCATTACCACTTAATAAACTTAACATTTTAAAAGCACTAAACCTGATGCTAGAAAAAAACTGCCTCTATCTATGGCGCAAATTCTAAAAAAAAAAAAAAAATCACAGCTGTAGAACCCCATCTGCTAATTTGAGGCGAGATTTCTCCCTGAATAAAATTGAAAAGTCAAGGTACAGATTTAAAAAACCTAAATTCTCTAATGTTGGTAAAGAAACAAGTTTGGATTTAAGTAGTATAACAAAAGTGGAAGGAGGTCATTGAGAACAACTTAATTGAAGCAGAAATACCGAGGTCTATTAAGAGTTGTTATACAGAGTTGATGTTGCAGGGCCTTCTGGAAATCACAGAGCTGTTCAACACTTAAGTAAGAACCAGAGTATACAAGTAATACAAAAAAAAATTCTCAATCTGCTCACTCACATTAATTGACTAGTGATTTGACATCATGTCCTCAGGGCAGGATAGCCTTAAACACCCATATATTTGCATAATGACTTTTCCTCTATTCCTTTTGTTCTTTATCCTACTTTCTCTCATCGATTTAGAATACTTCCACTATTTCCAGAAACACTCTAATGGGACTTCAGCCCCCTGAGGGATAACATTTTGGTAACCTGGGATCTGCAAAACACATCATTTAATTTACTGCTGGTGTTACAAAGCCCAGAACATTAAAGGAGAGAAAAAGTTCCCAGATCAGGTAAAACTTTTGCCTATTGCCAAGGTGGTGTGAGAGGAGTAATCAGACAGTGAAGCTGCCTAGACACTGAAGCTTCAGCTTAAAAGGTACAGAGATCTCAGCAAATGGAGTAAGACCTCAATATTGTCAGGATGTCTACCCAACCCCAAGTTATCCATAAATGAGATGAAAACCTTCTGGGCCTTTATGAAGAAACTGACAATAATTCTAAAAATGTATGTGGTAATGTAGAGGATCTAGAACCACCAAGATTCTATATCAAAGTTCTCTAGAGAAACGAAACCGATAGAATATACATGTATATGAAAAATACAGATAAACAGTAAGTGTGTAATATGAGTGTGTATAATAATATGCATATGGGACTTGGCTCACACCTTACAGAGGCCAAAAAAGTCCCATCATATGCCATCTGTAAGCTGGAGAACCAGGGAAGTTGGTGGTGTAACTTAGTCTAAGTCCAAAGGCCCGAGACTCAGGAGAGCTGATGGTGTAACTGCCACTGAGTCCAATGGCCTGGAAACAGGTTGGAGGGGGCTGGGAGTTGCTTTGGGACCTCTGTTGCAGCTGTAAGTCCCAGAATTCAATGCCCCTGCAGGAGAAGAAGGATGCTCCTGCTCTAGAACATAGAGCCGAATTCATCCTTCCTCCTTTTTGTTCCCTCCAGGCCCTCTGCGGACTAGATGATGCTCACCCACGGCGGTGAAGGTGGATCTCCTATGCTCAGTCATTAATAAATCTCTTCCTAAAACACCCTTGCAGATACACCCAGAAATAAGGTGTTACCAGCTATCTGGGCATCCTGTCACCAAGTCGAGCTGATCCATAAAATTAACCATCACAGGTCCCTATGTTGTTAAGATTTTATGATTACTAGAAATCTATCTTAAGACTTTTTCACATACAATGGTGAAAAATTAAAAGCTACCTAAATGCCCACCAATAACAGAGCAGAAAGGCAGATGTGAGTGAATAAATGATCGAACAGCACACAGCAAATAAGGTGGTTTGTGATCACACACATAGTATCATCTTAAGTCAAAAATTCTAGATATACGGAATTATGGGACTACATATGGAATTTCAAAGTCTGTATGGGAAAACATTTTCAATAAGTTCTATGTAGTATATGTATCCTATTAAAAAAAGACAGAGTCTATACATCTTTTGTATTAACCTGGATGGAGTTGAAACACATTCTTCTTAGTAAAGTATCAGAAGAACAGAAAAGCAAGCAGCCGATGTACTCTGTACTAATATGAAGCTAGGAGACAAACTAACACACGCCCACACGAGAGAAAACCTCAATTCAAGTTGGAGGGAGGGGGCAGGGTGATCTGTGAGCTCCCACCTAATGGGCATATTGTAGGGACATAGGACACCTCTTGGGTGCGGGACACAACTACAACAGGGACTTTACCTTCCACATGCAAACACTGTAACCTCATTATGTACCCTCATAGTAATTGGAAATAAAATCTAAAATTTTAAAAAATTGTTTTATGTCGCACCAGAGAAGAAAAGCAGAATTAGACAGTGAAGATTTCTGGGGTATGGATTTCAAATGAACAGCTGGAAGTTCTCTTAAATCTCTAGATCTCTCACAACTGAATAAAATGTTTTAGGAGACTGATGTTTTTACTACCAGAGGCAGGGTCTTGTCCGAGGGAGAATGACCAGTTGAGGGGCTATTCCGGAGGGAACGGAGAGACCTCTGCTGCAGACTGCAGCTTCAGACCTGCACTGACAGGTGTGAGGGTGTAGGATGAGGTGGCCATTCTGGAAAAGCATCGTAGGAACAGTCAATTTGTTGTTGTTGGGGTGGGGTTTAGTGCTTTTTTTTTTCTCTAATGCCACATAAAAAAAATTTTTTTTTTGCAAATAATGTCTTCTTTCCATTAAAAACTTGGAAATTCCTACAACCAGCCAACAGGTCAGCTCTTTAACTCGACTCAACAGATTAAAGATCCACCACGCTTCCCACTGATGTGGTTTTGATCCTACTCGCCATACTGGTCATGCGCTCCCAAATGCACACCAGTGCCCTTAGACTGTGATGCACTGCACAGTGTGATAACTGCAGAAGTGAGACTGGAGTGATGAGAAAAGGTCGGAGCGCTCTTCTGATCTGCATGGCACTTACGGTTCAACGTGCTCAAACTGCGTAAGTGCAGGTCTGAAGAGGCCTCTGTTCCCTCCAGGAGAGCCCCTCAACTGGTCATTCTCCCTCTGACAAGACCCTGCCTCTGGTAGTAAAAATGGCAGTCTCCCAAAATACCTCATTTCAGCTTTGCCAGATCTAGAGACTTAGCGAGCTTCCAGCTATTCGTTTGAAATGAACAGATGAGAACTCATTGGTTAGAGCACTCCCTCCGTGCCCGCGGGGGGCTCTGTAAATGTCCTATTCGCAGTTATAACCTTACCCCCAAACATGCTTCTCTGTCTTTCCTGCCTTAATATTTTCACAGCACTTACTATCTCACCTTATTTTGCTTAGTCTATGCCCCTCCACGTGAAGGTAAGGCGTTTGCTCTGCTTCATTTACTGCCCTATCCCCAGTGTCTAGAACAGTGTCGGCTATATCCCACTCAGTATTTGTCAAATGAATGAATGACAATTTCGTCCATAGCGCCATGGCCACCAGGACAGACTGCCTGTGTTTATTCCTTTTGCTCTGACTCTCCACTGTATCATTTTGCGTTCAGTACCAGGTCAGGTGGGATGGACTGTCAATTGCTAACAAAACTCTTCACCATTCACCAGCAGCATGATGGTTCCTCCCAATAGCCAGTGGACAGCAGCTCCCTCTGTCAAAGCACGCCATGGAGATGAATAGAGAATTATTCCCCACTTTCTACTTTTTCTTCTACTCAGCAGCTCTAAGGTTCAGCTGCACCAGTTAACACCAGGCTTTGACTCAAGCCCTGGTTCCTGTGCATGACCAAGCTGGGTTGCAATACTTTGTCAACATTGCTAAGTTCCAAGGCCCATGGATCCTTACAACTAAAGCATTAATTCTCTTAAAACTACGGCGTGAACTTTCTCTCATTTTGTACCTTTTATTAATCTGGATCTTCTGGGATTTCCACCAATTCCATTTCAAAATGCTCAAACGGAGTCTGATCTCTTTTCCTATCTAAGCACTACATACATGTCATGTGAGTATGTTTTGCAGAGTGTGCTCCGGGTATGAAAAGTATATTCAGCTAAACAAACTACAGAAGACAGATCAAAAGCAATTCCCAGCCCTGTAGGTGTTGATAGTTCAATTTATCACCTTGATTCTTCACTCCAGGGAGCCGAGTCAATGTCCTCTTATCTCCCCTGGCCTACCCCAGTGACACAACAGTCCAGAAAGACCCAAAGAAGGAGCACTTTTGAAAGACACCCAGACGTCCTCAGACACTTTTCCAGACACTGTGGATGGGTATAAGACAGAGTAGACAGTATCAATCTTTCATCCCTCTTAAAATTCTGAACATTCACCAAACGCAGGGTGAGAGATAAACAAACCAACAACTATAAGTAGAAAGAAGCTTAGGGGCGACACGTATGTTCACTGAGACTAGTGATGGTACAACGAGGGAGACAGGTGGCACCAGGCAGTCTGATGGCTCTGTGGCCGCATCTGAGGTCTATTAATAAATTTACACCTGAAAGCTAATACAGAAATGTGATTACTTATTATCATCCGTAAGTTCCAGCAAGAAATTTTATTGTTTCAATTACTTTCTCTAATTTTCCATAAAAATGACAAAGAGCAATAAATACTTCCATGAAATTATTTCTAAGAGGAATGTAAGTTCTGCTCAGCCCAGTTTTCCTGGCAGAGTTGGAGCATTTCACAAAAAGGACTTAAAAGGCTCAGAATTATGCAGCCTTAACCACAATGGTGATCAAAGAGTGGCCCTCTGGTAAAACCGGCCCAGACACAGAAATCTAAACTGAACCCTCTCAGGACTCAGGACTCCTGGAGCAAAATTTTGCCTGAAGCCTTACTTCGGCCACTACTGAAGTTCAGAACATGAGTCTTTTCAGCTGTCTAAAGGCTTCTGACAACCCACAAAAGGATAAAGAGAATTCAAGTCTTGTCTGACTCTGTCCCAAAACAGGATGTGGTGTGCCGCCCCCTTCCCCTGGCACAGGAGGTGGCCTGTCTGCAGTGCAGTGGCCAGGCTGGATTCACACAGCCTGGTTCACCAGATGAGAACTCATCTCCACTCATCCCTCCTCCTCACCAAGTGGCCAGAGCTTCCAAGATGGAACAATTCCTGAAACTGCAAAGCTGCCTCCCTGCATCCCTGTCCCTTCGTCCCTTCTCCCAAAGTCCAGCTGCATGTCATTGTCGGAGTCTGTGGCCTTTGTTGAGTGGGATTATGAGCCTTTCGGAGAACAAGGAACACACTGGTGAAGGTTAAAGCGGTAGCATGTTAGATCCATAAAAACTAAAAACAACTCCAACTTAAGGAGTAGCATTTCCTGAACCACAGATACTAGCTTTCCATAATCATGCACAGAGTTATTAATATTAATGCCAGATTGCCACTGCTCTAGCTTTAAAAGTGATCATTGAAATGTAATTTTTACTGTTCCTGATGATGTAATTGCTGAAAAGCCATGTGATCTGTAAATTACATAATTCTCTACACTTAGAGAACTGAGCTAATGCCCTAACAGCTATTTATTGTCTGATGTTTTTTTCTTCTTTTTTATTAATCCTACTGCCTGGTGTGCATTATACAGCTTAAATAAAATAAGCCTTAGCATTCATGTTCCCTTCCTTAGCCTCTGGGGAGTGGGGAATTGTGGGGCCAGAGGGACAGGCAAAACCTTACCCTGGGTTATTCTGAGTTATGGGGACACAGCAAGCAACTGCCAGTTACCTACATTAACTGTGTATTTGGATATGTGTGTGTGTGTGTGTGTATTTTTGAAAGGTAGAGTAGCTATTATCACCCTTACTTGACAAATCATAAAGAGATTCACATTATAATCCATATCAATTACATGGAAAGAATCTATTTCTTTCCACAACTGGAAAGAAAAATAAAAAACATTTAGAAACATACCTTTAATAAACAACTGCTAATTACTCTATTATTATTCTTTTTTTTTTTTTTTTTTTTTTTTTTTGTTAGACAGAATTTATTCACAGAAAAGAAAGAAAAGAATACAGAAAACATTAAGGCATCTGTTAGAGGGAGAAAATTCTAGTGGGGAGAGAGAAGCTCTCTCCGTTTCTCTCCCAGTCTTTCCCCA
>CAUYON010131428.1:0-16667 GCA_963573935.1 Arctocebus calabarensis | reverse complement strand
CTAGGAAATTCACAAGAAATTGACCTAGGCATAGGAGATGGGGGTTCCACATTTAGTCTTAAGTGTGAAGTGAAGGAGACACCAAGGCACAGGTGTCTCCTTAGCAGTTGTCCAGCCTTTTTGGCAATTGGAGCCTCTGGTAGAGGTTGGAGGTCCCCCTCCTTGCCTGTCATCCAGCCCGCTGGCTCTTCAGCTGGCTGCCACACCACCGACTGATTATTTTTTTAAATGGATACATTTTTGGCATTACCTCCCATTAGATTCTCTATGCAGGTATATGTAATATACAATAAACATGAGTTTTATTTACTGGGACACTCGACATTTCCTAAATATCATGAAACTAGTTATTCAAGGTACACACATTCTTTCCCTACTCTGACTCCAAAGCCACCTCACTACTACTGCTACATACAGTCTTTTCCTGTGTATGGGCTGAGAAAAGTATAGGGAAATGGCTCTCCATGGTCCTGTACATAAGGATGCATCTGGTATTGGGGACCCAGGTCCCCTGATTTCAATCTGATGTACAACAGACCCATGTTCATATTCGGTCATTCTGCACGGTCTTCCCTCTGGACCTCAATGTGAGGCTTCTATTCCAGTGTTCAAACAGAAGTCAAGAGAAGATGGTAAGAAAGAACATCAAATAAATGTAAATAAAAACTATAATGAGATATCACTTAACTCCAGTGAGAAATGGCTTTTATCAAAATGTCCCAAAGCAATCAATATTAGCATAGATACAGAGAGGAACACTTATACACTGTTGGTGGGGATGCAAGCTAGTCATATGGCGATTTCTCCAAGAACTCAAAGTAGAACCATCAGTTGATTCAGCAATCCCTCTACTGGTATTTACCCCAAAGAAGAAAACACATTTTATCAAAAAGACACCTGCACTCAAACATTTATAGCAGCACGGTTCACAATTGCAACGATGTGGAAATGCCCCTAGTGCTCATCAAGACACGAGTGGACTAATGAACTATGGTATATGTATGTCATGGAGTAGTACTCAGCCATCCAAAGGTGGAACAATACCTCTTATATTAACCTATACTGAACTGAAGGCCATTCTTTTCAGTGAAGTATAACAAGAATGGAAAAACAAATACCATTTGTCCTCACTATTAAATTGGAACTAATCAATCAACACTCATGTGCACATATAGAAGTAACATTCATCAAAAACAAAGGGAGGAGAGGGAAGAAGGAATGGGTAAATTCATACCTAATGGGTAAAGTACATACCATCTGGGTGATGGGCACACTTATGACTTTGACCCAAACAGAGCAATACTAATGTATATAACGAAAACATTTGTATCTTAATAATATTCTGTGGGAAAGAAATTAATGAGGGGATGATTTGATTTCCCCTCCACTCCATGATAGGTAACTTGTACAACAAAGAAGAGACAGCAAACCTTTTCTAACATAGAAATATGTAAACATACCATTTCCATCTTTCTTTATGACTGAATGTATGGGTATGTGGCACACCTCCTGGGTGAAAGGCTGAACTGCAACTTGGACTTGACCTAACAAAAACAGTGTAACCCAAATGTACATACCTTCTTATATTAACCTGAAAATAAAAAAAAAGTCAGTGAAATTTATATATGAAAACAATGGCAGGTTTACGTTAGTGGATATCAAAAACATTCAAAGTCACTGGATAAATTAATCAAAAAGGGTGAAAGACACACAAAATTCAAAATGACAAGAGCGACATATTCTTCAATACAATGAAAATTTCAAGTCTCCTCAGTGCAAAGTTTGCAGAATTCTATTCAAATACATTTGAACACAGATGGAATGGATAATCTTCTACTGAAACACAATTTATCCACAATGGCCCTAGGAGAGGCAAAAAGTCTAATGAGATAATTAATTTGGAAAAAATTGTCTCTACTTGGATAAATAATCATTATATAAAAAAGCACTGGCCCCAGAACGTTCCTGAAGAGAATTCTAGAACACCGTTAGATGTAAGATAATACCAATATTATCCAAACTATTTCAAGGGTATGAGAAGTATATAAAATGAAAAAGCAAGTATGAAACTGATTTTAAAACAGGGTGAAAACTGCACCAAAAAATGAAAGTATAGGCCCAGCGCTTGTAGCTCAGCAGCTAGGGTGCCAGCCACATACACCGGAGCTGGTGGGTTTGAATCCAGCCCGGGCTTGCCAAACAACAATGATAACTACGATCAAAAAATAGCCAGGCCTTATTTGTGTTTGCTAATATTTTATTTAAGAACATTCTTATGTTTTATGTGATCTGTACCTTTTTTTTTTTTTGAGACAGAGTCTCAGTATGTCACCTTTGGTAGAGTGCTGTGCCATCATAGCTCACAGCAACTTCAACCTCTTGGGCTTAAGTGATTCCCTTGCCTCAGCGTCCCAAGTAACTGGGACTACAGGAGCCCGCCACAATGCCCGGCTATTTTAGATTTTTTTTTTTTTTTTTTTAGAGACAGGGTTTCACTTTGTCACCCTTGGTAGAGTGCCTCGATGTCACAGCTCACAGCAATCTCCAACTCTTGGTCTTAGGCGTTTCTCTTGCCTCAGCCTCCCGAGTAGCTGGGACTGCAGGCATCTGCCACAACACCTGGCTATTTTTTTGTTGCTGTTTGCCAGGGCCAGGTTTGAACCTGCCACCCTTGGTATATGGGGCCAGTGCCCTACTCACTGAGCCACAAGCGCTGCCCATGCCCGGCGTTCTACAGGACAAAAGATCCAGTTTCTTTGTTCCTTTCTTTTCTTTTTCTTTTTTTTTTAATTTTGAAACTCTGTCTCTCTGAGTGGTGAGGTTGGAAGGAGAGACTGGGTTACCCAGCCCGGGCCATCTCCCTGCAAAACTCTCCATGGTAAACCGCCCTTCAGGGGCTCTTGTTCTGCTGTGCTCTGCGGCGGGGTGAGGGATGTCTTAGGATAGGCCCAAGCTCCACTCTCCCTCCTGCGGGTCACCGCCACCAGCTCCTGGCTCCCAGAGTATTCTCATGGTCCTAGTTCTCAGTGCTTACATCTTTAAAGGGCCCCCACAGTACCTCCCTGCTCCTAGTCTTAGCTGTACATCAACTGGAAAATATAACAGAAGAAGAAAAACATTACATCGACCTCATTCATTTATTATAAAGGTGATACTGGAGAATGGGACTTAGATTTGTTGGCACGTGGGCTTTCTGTAAATAGTTCCAGACTTGCACACACTTCTCCACCCAGCAGTGCTGCCGTGGAACAGTCACAAACGCCAAAAACTTCAATGCATATCTAGCTGTTGTCTGCTGGAGCAGTTTTGTATCTCTGTGTCCAAAGAATGTGGTTTCCTTATCCCTATAGCAGGAGAGAGTGTTTCAGGACATCTTCTGTGAGAAACACTTCCAAAATCCCCCTTGTTCCCATTGCATACTCATCAATCAACATGCAGAACCTATGACTTCCACATGGATCAGGGAGCTGTTTGTAGTAGTGGAGGCTCAATCTATGCAGGGGTTTTTAAATTAGGGTCCAAATTCTCAGAGTATATTCGAAATTATTTATCATGAAAATTTTTCTTGGAAATCCCTTCAGGATGGAATTGAGGAAATGTGGAGAAATCAATACCCACATATAATCTCAGACAGTGAATGTAATCCAAATTATAACAAAACTCAGTCAAGTCTTTTATGGAGTTCATGCTACTTCCAAATATGGGACTTTGTCATTGAAAAAAGAGGAGAAGTAGGAAAGTCAATTTCTCCTTCCCCGGCCCAACTCCACTAGATGACTCGGCAAACACAGAGGAAACACCCACTTTTATACACTATGTGGATCTGTGTGAGCATATTTTCTTTCCTGCTATCATATTTCCAGAAGCTCTCTAGGACACAGTTATGCTTTCAAGGTTATGTAGTTTAGGTTTAAGTTTTTTCCAGGAGCAGAAGCTACAAGTGGCCTGGGAATGAAAGCAATATTTCAAGGGCCTGCTACTGGCCAGACACTGGTAGGCACTTTACATACTGTTTCTCTAACTCCTTGCAGTGTTTTCGTTAAGTTAGGTATCAGTATTGCCTGTGGAAACTCATTCCTTTCCCGGGGTTAAAAGCAATTTCCAAGGGCACATGCCTGGTAAGAGGCAGCATGGTTATTCTAATTCAGGGTTATCAGACTCCACAGCTGAGTTGAGACTCTGAACCTATACACATAGGTATGGGGAGTAACATTTTCCCTGCTCTGGAACAGGTCATCTCAATCTTGGCATTATTGCCATTTTGGGCCAGAAAACACTTTGTTGTGGAGGTTGTCCTTGGCATCATGGAATTTTACCAGCACTCTGGGGCTACAGTCATGAGATTTCAGTAGTACCCTACTTTCAACTACCAAAAATGTCTTCCGGCATTTGCGCTTGTTCCTAGAGGTAGGGAACACAATTGTTTTGCTTGGAAGCACTGTTTTACATACTCAGGATAAAGTGAAAGATGTTGATCAAGATCTGGCAATAAAGACTATCATCCTACAATTTCCTTCCTTCAGTTCTTTTTTTTTTTTTTTTTGAGTCAAAGTGTCACTTTGTCACCCTCAGTATAGTGCTGTGGCATCACAGCTCACAGCCACTGCAAGCTTTTGGGCTTAAGCGATTCTCTTGCCTCAGCCTCCCAAGTAGCTAGGACTATAGGCACCCACAACAATGACCCACTACTTTTAAAGATGAGGTCTCGCTGTGGCTGAGGCTAATTTCAAACTGGTGAGCTCAGGCAATCCACCTGCCTCGGCCTCCTAGAGTGCTAGGATTTTAGGCATGGGACACTGAGCCTGGACCCATCCTTCACTTCTGAGAGCCTGAATTTAGTAAGAGAGAAGGAATAGGAAACAAAACAATAACGGGGGAAAACAAAACAGAGGGGAATATTGTTGTCCTTACGCACACACAGAAAAACATACTCAGACATTCTGAGACACCAACCTGGTTTTGTTATCACATGAATATAATTCTCTCACGACAGTATACCAGTGCAAGCAGCTACAGGAAGTCAGCCTGACCTGTACCCATTAGCAGGCCACAGACTCTGAAAAACTACCATCATGCGGTATAGATAACAGAGCATATCAGAATCCTCTGAATGACCAGGATGGTGGAAGGGGTAGAGTGGCATAGGACTACAGAAATTAAAATGTTATGGCCTGGAAAATAATGGTAATGATATTTAGCTCTATCTGGTTATTTAAAGGAACATGGCTAGGTATCATTATAATAAAACAAACTATAAGGTAATTATAATTTTTGGAAATAATTCTTGTACCTGATATTTTGACATTATAAACTAACACTTCATAGATTCCTGGCTTCTAAAAAATATTTCATTATAGAATGGATAAAAAAGTGGTGACCATTAAAGAATGCATATTACAATCTCAAATTGTTAGGAGGACCATCCAATCAACTCCATGCTTCAACACCTATCTAAGAGATATGTGGGAAACTCTGATTATTCTTTAAGCAGGTATTATCACAATCTTCGTTCCAGCAATCCAGTGGTGAGCATTCTTTTTTTTTTGAGATAGAGCTTCAAGTTGTCACCCTGGGTAGAGTGCAGTGGCATCACAGCTCACAGCAACCTCCAACTCCTGGGCTCAAGCAATTCTCCTGCCTCTGCCTCCCAAGTAGCTGGGACTATAGGCGCCCGCCACAACACCCGACTAATTTTTGGTTGTAGCCGTCATTGTTGTTTGGCGGGCCCAGGCTGGATCCGCAAGCTCAGGTGTATGTGGCTGGCGCCTTAGCCACTTGAGCCACAGGTGCCCAGCCAGTGTTGAGCATTCTTATGCCCACTTTACAGATGGGGAAGCTAGGCTGAGAGTGTTACCTGTCACATCCTTCTGCCCCAGGCCTCTTCATGGAAAGTAGCTCCAGAACACCCTGGAGCAAGACACTGCACTCACTGGAGACACGAGGGTCCCAAATCTCTTTGCCTCAGGAGACAGCAGGGCATGGAGTCCCAAAGTGGGAATGAGGAGACTTGGACCTGGGATATGTTCGTCTCTCCACACCTGGGGCAGTACAATCCCTGCACCTTCAGCTGACTCCCAAACTCTTAAAGACAGGACCCTGCTCTTCTTACCAGACCATGCTGGTCTCTATGAAAAGGTCATCATGGTTGCCATTGTGATGTCAGGTTTCTGTGGTGAGCATGATCTGCAGGCTGGTCCTTGACATTTGAAGAGCCTGTGGAATCCCCATATCCTGATTGGTGAGTTTGGAAGAAGAAACACTGTTGAACAGTCCATGTGTTCTCCCTTCAAGATTTTTGGGAATAACTTGGCACCTGTGGCCCAGTGGTTAGGGCACCGGCCACATATATCCCAGCTGGCTGGTTAGAACCTGGCCTGGGCCTGCTAAACAACGACAACTACAACAAAGAAAATTGCTGGGCATTGTGGCTGGCACCTGCAGTCCCTGCTACTTGGGAGGCTGAGGAAAGAGTATCTCTTAAGCCCAGGAGTTTGAGGTTGCTGGGAGCTGGGTCACCACGGCACTGTACCCAGGGTAACAAAGTTCAGACTATGTCTCAAAAAAAAAAAATAGAAAAAATGATATTTGCTAGTAAGCTGTCCTTGAGGGGCACATTACTTACCCTGCCCTCAGAGGTGAACCTTTCAGTAGGCCCCACAGCTTTACTCTCCCATGTTTGACTGGCTCCTTAACTCTTTCTAAGATTTTGTTTCACAATGCTGGCTTGGATCATTAAGCTCCCCCAATACCCTTCTCCTCTTAGTCTGGCTCTAAACTACCTTAGAATCATGACAAAAGGAGAAGAAAAAATGCAATGACTTCAATTCTTATAAAGGTGATGCTGAAGAATGTGACGTAATTTGCTGCCATGTGGACTTCCTAGGAACGAACTCTAGATTTGGACAGACTTTTCTACCCAGCAGTGCTGTATTGGGATAGTCACAAAGGTCAGGGACTACACTGCATCCTACCTGCTGTCTGCTGAAGAAGCCTGTGTGAATGTGCCCTGGGAAAGTCATTTTACTTCCTAAAGTCTATCCCTATAGCAGGAGAAGGTGTTTCAGGATAATGAACTACTTCTCCAAGTGAAAAACTTCCCCTTGACTGGATTGTATAATCATCAAGCAACCTGATTAAGAGACAGCTGTCCACATGGCTCAGGGAACTGTCTGGAGATGCAGCCTTTCTGTTCTTTAACAGGAATGATTACACAGAAAGACAATGACTGAGACAATGGAGACTGTCAAAGAGGAAGGAATTTATTTCAGAAGATGTGTCAACTGGGAGGGGGAGGCACAGAACACCTCAAATCTCCCTCCTTGATTAGCAAGATGGAGGGTTTTTTGTGGTGGTGAAAATCAATAATGCATACAGGGAATGAACACCATTGCATGTTTGGGTGGAATGCAGGGCACAAAAGCACAGTGAGGAATCTTGCTAGTATGTACATCCCATGAACAAAAAATGATGGACAAATCCCTCCCCAGAGTGGAGTTTTTTGTATTATAAGGAGGTAGGGGTTAATCATTTTTTTAGCCTTGTGAGCAGGCTCAGTGGCTCTTGAGCACAATCTTTAGTGGTGTTTCGCTTATCTTGTATTTCTCTGGACAATCTGGCAGAGTAAGGTGCTATGGTTATCTCAGGGCTACAGGGAGGTTCTGCTGTTACTGGGAAAAAACTCAAAACAATTGCTTCAGAGTAAAGAAACTTAGAAAGTTCTGTTAAGCAGTTTGTACTGAGGCCTCTCTGTCTTTTCTCTGCTTTCCCCAAGACTGCTGTGGCTAAGCCACTGGAGATAAGGTAACTAACACTCACTATTTCATCCCTGTCAAGTCAAGGCCACTTAGCTGCCGCCTTCAGTTCTGACGTGAACACTGAAAACTCCTTTTGGTATGTGAGGGAGCTAAGACACTTGAGAATTATAAAATTGTGGTTATAAAGCCGGTTGCCTTTGTGAATAAGTCTGTTCTTGGATATATGCTTTCTTTCTCAAGGGTAAATACTTAGGAGTGAAATGACTGGAATGCATGACAAATGTAAAGCTAACATTATAAGAAAGTGCCAAGTTGTTGCCAAGTGTTTGTAACATTTTTCCTGGCCATCGGAAGTGTATGAATGTTGTGTTCTCCAGAACCTTGCCAATGCCTGGTGTGGTCGGTCTTTTAATAATGGTCATTCTCCGAGAATGTCATAGTATAGTTTTCATTTTTCTGTCCCCAGGGATTAATAGTATTGAACATATTTTCATGTGCTTATTTAGTATTTGTATATTGTGTTTGGAGTGGAGTGTCTATTCAAATATTTAACCCTTTTATTTACTGGATATCTATTTCTTTTTATGGAGTTTTATAATATATTCTATTTTCTGCATGGAACTCATTTAATCCATATATGATTTTCAACTTTTTTTTCATTTTCCTAAGTACGTACTGGGAAGAAGCAAAGTTTTAACTTTGAAGACGTCCATTTTATAGATTTCTTCAATAATGCATAGTGATTTTGTTGTATCATCTGTGTAATCTTCCCTTAACCCAAAGTCATAGGATTTTGTCCTGTATTTTCTGCAAACAGTTTTTTGTGCTTATGTTTTAAGTTGAGATCTATAATCCATTTTGGGTTACGTATCGAATATGATGTGGTATATAGATCACAGTTTACGTTTGTGAATATGGATATTCACTTGTCCCAGCCAGATTTTTTGAAAAGCCTATCTTTTCCTCATGAATGACTTTGTTTTTTTTCTAAATATCAGTTGTCTATATAGCTATAGGTGTATTTCTGGATTCTTCATTCTGTTATATTTATCTACTCTTCTACAGTGATATCTATAGCACACTGTCTTGATTACAATCGGTGTATAGTATAAGAAATAGTGTTTTTTATTTTGTTTTGTTTTGTTTTGTTTCCGAGGGAGAGTCTCACTCTGTTGCCCAGGCTAGAGTGCCATGGCATCAGCCTAGTTCATAGCAACCTCAAACTCCTGGAATCAAGCACTGCTCCTGCTTCAGCCTCTCAAGTAGCTGGGAAAGCAGACACCCATGACAATGCCTGACTATTTTTTTTTTTCTGTTTTTAGTAGAGATGGGGGTCTCACTCTCACTCAGGCTAGTCTCAAACTTCTGACCTCAATCCATCCGCCCACCTTGGCAACCTAGAGTGTTAGGATTACAAGTATGAATCTACTGTGTCCAGCCTGAACACAGGTAGTGTTTATTTTCCAACTTTGTTCTTTTTCAAAGGTATTTTCATAGTTTAAGTCCTTTGTATCTTTACATGAATTTTATAATGAGCAAGCATGTCAATTCCTTTACCAAAATGTATGTTAGGATTTTTCTTGAGGCTGAAGTAAATCTATAGTTTACATTAAGGATAACAGACATCTTAGCAATACTATCTTCCAACTCATGAGGACATTATGTCTCTCTATTTACTTAGATCTTTAATTTATCTTACCAGTGTTTTATAGTGTTCAATGAACAAGTATTTAACATATGTGGACAGACTATTCCTTACTATTTCGCAATTCTTGTTGAAATTATAAATGGTAGTATTGTTCATTGAAGTTTTCATATATTTTATTTTCATTGGGCTGTCAGAAGCCAAATGTTTAACAATGGCTGATGAGGAATCTTTGATGTTGAAATATTAGGCTACTTATCATTGGAAGAAAAAGGTAATTGATGCTTAGCTTGTAATTGCCTATGTTTTCTTGTCAGCTTTTATATTTTTGTTGATAATTTTATTATGTTTTCCTGTTTTTTGAGTATTTACATGGTCATTCTATTCTTTCTTTCAGATTATTATTTTGGTGATGTAATTTGGTCTTATATGGTTAAAGTCAGAGTTATAGTGTGTCCTTCACCCAGAATATATAATATACATGAGCAGTGTATCCATTGGTACCATTTGGTAGGAATTTATCCATCTCCCTTCATCCCTCCCCCCACTTGAATTTCATTGACTTCTGTTTCCATATGAGCATACATATGTTGATAAACTCAGTCCAATTTAGTAGTGAGCACATGTGGTTTTTGTTTTTTCCATCCTTGTAGTTCTTCACTGAGAAGAGTGGTCTCTAATTGCATCCAGGTTGTTACAGAAGACACTAGATCTCCAACTTTTTATGGCTAAATAATATTCCATGGTATACATATACCACACTTTATTAATCCATTCATGTATTGAAGGGTACTTGGGTTGTTTTCATATCTTTGCAACTGGGAATTGTGCACTGTAAACATTTGGGTGCAAGTGTTTATGATAAAATGATGCTATTGGCAATGTATTAAAATGAGGCAGTAAAATGTTATAGAGACAACTCTACAGATAACCTCTAGAAAATTCCATTACTGAAATAGTTTAAGTAGATTTCAACTTCATATTTGACTTCAGAATTGAATCTATTAAATAGTGATGTATTTCTTCTTTATATCCAGCATTCCACCTATATGAATTCCTGTGATCTTAGGAGGTGAGATGGGTATGGGATGGAGCATGTATGTAGGTATGTATGAATGTGTATATTACCAAAATTGCCAGGAATGTTTATTGTGAGGGATGATGAGATTAACACTCTGCATCATGTCAGTCCTAGCACATATTAGTAATGTAAACTAAGGAAAAAAGGTCAAGCTTTTAAAGAATGAAAATTAATTTTATTCAACCTTACTGAGAACTGAAACCCAGGACAGCCTTTCAGAGTTTGTGTTAGACTACTCCAAAGCAATGTTTCAGCGCACAGTTTGTGTACAGGTGGTGGCAGTTCTGCATGTGCCCAGAAGTTATATCAAACATGCTCAAAAGCTACATGAGTGTAAAATCTTGTCAAAGCTTGGGTTTGTGACAGTGCCTGTCGCTCAGTGAGTAGGTCGTTGGCCCCATATAACAAGGGTGGTGAGTTCAAACCCGGCCCCAGCCAATCTGCAGCAACAATAACAAAAACAAAGAGGCGGGTTCTGTGGCCAGTACCTGTAGTCCCAGCTACTGGGGAGGCTGAGGCAAGAGAATCACCTAAGCCCAAGATCTGGAGGTTGCTGTGAGCTGTAATGCCACAGCACTTTACCAAGGCTGACAAAGTGAGACTCTGTCTCTTATAAAAAAAAAAAATAAAGCTTGGATTCAAGGGTACATCTGGTTATAGATTACAGAAACATAGTCATTAATACTGTCAGCCATTATTTTATGAATAGGGAAAGATAAGGGCTAAGATCATAGAACTTTACCTTTTTTTTTGTTTGTTTAGCACTGTATGTTCTTGGGTTTAAAGAGGTGAAAAGCTCCTGCCCTTGAGGTATTTTTGTGGGGGTGACAAATATAGAAATATACAATTATAAAAAGTGTGACTACACAGTCACCAGGTATGTGTAAGGGGTATAAAATCAAGAATCAGGGTTTCTCTACAGGCTCTTGGGGAAAAAGTGTAGATGTTTCACTAAAAGTACCTGGGAAAAATTATATTGTATTTTTTTAAGGTTTATTATTGCTTGGTATTCATTGAGGGTACAAAGAGTTAGGTTACACTGATTGCATTTGTTATATAAAGTCCCTCTTATAATTGTATCCCTTCCCCAAGTGGTGTGCCATACACTGTGACCCCCAATCCCCCTCCCTCCTCCTGTCTCCCCACTTGCTCATTCCCCTATCCCCTCCTTGTATTAGCAGTCCCACTGGCAGTGTAACAATATTTTCTTCTGTTCACATCAATGCCAGCATACACAGCTTTGAGACTTTGTGATGTGGGCCATTTGCACTGGGGTTAGGTGATATCTCAAGGTAGTTTTTTTTTGTTTGTTTGTTTGCTTGTTTTTTTTTAGTCATTGCAATTTCACTGAAGCTTTTATTGTCTCTGTTGTAATATAACAGGGATTGCAAGAAACACAATTGAATTTACAGAGATATACAGATGATATTCACTAAAGATAATCTTGTTCTCAAGTATTTTTATATGTGGGCACTTCTAATTTTACTATTTTAAAAGCATTACATTTTAAAATATGTACCTGTTTTGACATTTGGCAAAAACAAAACTGTACCTGTGGGTCAGTTTAAAACAAAGAATCAATATGGGGAATTTACCAGAATGAAGACCAGAATGAAAATTCATAATTTTATGAATTAAAGCAATTCAAGCTGTGTGTCTCTCTGTCAATCTCTATCACAAACTTTTTCTCTGTCTCTCACACACGTATAAACATGCACAGTGCCATATGTGTAAGCATTTTTTAGTACGAATATTCCCTGTAACCAGACATTTATCTTCAGAACAATCACACCACATTAAATCAGTCTGTTCTTTTCAGTCCTCGTAAGAATTTTAATTCTATGATGCCATCATAGTGAACAACCTTAACTTTTATGCCCCATAATTATAGTCAAAGCTTTATGTATTTTTGTTTATAATTACATTACACAGTAATTATAAATGTTTAGTACCAAACTGATGACAAATACTATTTTGTTGAAATGGTTTTGCATTTAAAAGAAAAAAATCTGTAAAACACAAGGCACTGGGCCATGGACCAATATCAGACTTTTACAGAAAATAATTTATATTGGGGAAAAAATAGCTAAGGAGATCTCATTTCAAAGCACAGCATACTTGAATTAATCAATCTGAAAACAGCACCGTAACTCAAAATCTTCTAAACAGGAAACAAAACAATATATATCACTTTTTAATTTTTTTTCATAATGGAAGTTCCTCTTTATATTTATAAAAACGAAATCAGGAAATACTGAAAGCAGCAGGATTCTTTTTTTTTTTTCTTTTTAATAACCAATTCCAGTAGCCTGAATAGAAACATTTTTTTCTTTTCGTAGAATTGCATTTTTAAAGTTATGATTGTAATATTAATATAGTATCTATGGAAAAAGCTTTCTAGTCGATTTCCAAAAATCATGTAAATAAAAAGCAGTTTTAATATGTCATTGTTTGGTAAAATCATTTCCATATTTGCATAAAATGTACTGCTATTTTGAAGTACATTCCTTTGTTAATACCAACCCCAGACTTTAGAGGGTAGCTGGATATACCAGCAAAATATATTCCTATTTAAAGTCCACAGTTATCCAACATCTGAAGTATTACATTTTTGATCTGCTTTACGGAAATGCTTAAGAAAGCAATAAACCCTTCTTGACATGTCAGTAAGTGAGCAGTGAAATGAGCTTGTTCAGCATGAAAGCATTTCATGGGTCTTGTAATGAAAAAAAAAATACAAGATTGCATTCTGTTTTGATGAGAAAATGGAGCTAATTTGAGTAAAATGAAAACAGTAAAGAAACTAAATAATTTACAAAAATAGAAGCCAGATTAGTATTTAACATCAAGTGTATGCTTGTTCAAGAATCTTTGCTCCTGAAGTAAACATTTGGCAATCTCAATGATTAGTAGTTAAAGTGATTTCAACAAAATAAGTCATCGGGCAGCACCTGTGGCTCAATGAGTAGGGTGCTGGCCCCATATACTGAGGGTGGCGGATTCAAACCCGGCCTCAGCCAAACTGCAACAAAAAATGGCTGGGCATTGTGGCGGGCTCCTGCAGTCCCAGTTATCCGGAGGCTGAGGCAAGAGAATTGCATAAGCCCAGGAGTTGGAGGGTTGGAGGTTGCTGTGAGCTGTGATGCAACAGCACTCTACCAAGGGCAATAAAGTAAGACTCTGTCTCTAATAAATAAATAAATAAATAAGAAGTCATCAAAAATGGACTATTTGAAAGAGTAGTACCTATATTATAAGGATTGAACTTCATGGCTTATCACAACCATTTCAAAATTTAATTCCTACTATCTTCTTATAAATGAAGAGAATTTCCTTGTGTTCCATAGTGCGAGGACCAAAAAAGAAAAAAAAAAGTAAAAGCAAAACAATAAATAAACCCTCATGCCTAAATTTAGAATATGGTATTGTGTAGTAATCAAAACACTTGAAACAAATTAAATAGTTTAACTTATTCAACAGGCATAAAAGCATTTAAAAAGCAAATGAAATCCAATTATGTAGTGAGCATAATGTAGGCAGGAGTGGAATCTAACATTATGCAGACATTTTCTAAATAAAAGCTCGCTGTAGGACAACTATGTATAAGCATAGGTAAGTGCAGGTTAAATCTGTGGAACCTTTTTGAAGTTTAGAGTCTGAAACACATTTTTCAGGTAGGCACCAAGTTATTCTAAAATTTTTTCACATTGGTTATTTTGATATTTTTTTTCATCAGATATTCTACTCAACATGTGATTTTCCAGGGGAAAAAAAGATTCCCCAAACCAAAAGACCACTCCAGGTCTAGTACCCTTAAATATATCACTCTCATTGGAAGTGCTATGAGCATAATCTTGCAACTAGTCAAAAGCATGTATTTAAGAAGTTTTTATAAATTGTTTGTGATGTTCATATGTTTAATTCTTATTCTAACAATTTTCTGATGAATTCAGCATTGTGATTTATGCAAGAATGGAAACCTCAAAATGATCACCATAAAGCTTCTAAGACTTACGGGAGAATAAACTAGGATGGTCCACAGATATATGATGAAATCTACAATGTTGGAATTATAAATGTTTCAAGTGGCCCAAACTAGAAACATGCCCAAACCACCATTAGAAGAATGAAATACAACATGGTCTAAGATGTATCCTTAAAGGTTTGTCTCAACTCTCAGTCTGAATTGTGAGGATTTATCTTCAGTTCAGTCCAGCCAGCAGAAACTGACTGTGCAATTTTCCGTTGTTTTTATTGTACAGACTATGTACATTCTAGAAGATTCCTTTAGTGCTCCACTGTTGTACTTTTTGTCCCAGCAATTTGAAGGTGTGAAAATTCCACAAAGTCATCAATAAGAACAGGCCATACTCCTTCTTCATCATAGACATGTCATCTGTAATCATTGTACTTAAATCTAAAAGAAGGTTCCAAGTATCTTTTTGTATTGATTGTTCATGACGTTCCAACAAAAATTTATTCCATAAGTCTAAGAATTTAAATATTCCAGTAAGCACTAAGTTCCAGTAGGCAATGGATATTTGTAGATCTAATGCTTTTTGTCCTGGATTCTTTGCAAAATTAAAAGTAAACCGGTAAAAATCCTTAAATTGTCCTGGTTCTTTCAATTCTTGTTCTGTCTTGGGTATCTGGGCCTTTAGATTTTTCTATGCTGTCACATCTTAATTCTGTCATGCCCTCCATGTTGGACAGGCAGAGTTGGTAGGGCACTGGCCCCATATACTGAGGGTGGCGGGTATGATCCCGGCCCTGGCCAAGCTGCAAACAAAAAGTAGCCGGGCATTGTAGTGGGCACCTGTAGTCCCAGCTACTCAGGAGGCTGAGGCAAGATGATTGCCTCAGTCCAAGAGTTGGAGGTTGCTGCGAGCTGTGACTCCATGGCACTCTACCGACGGTGACAAAGTGAGACTCTGTCTAACAAAAAACCAACCAAACAAACAAACAAAAAACCCAAAAATCTAAATGTATTTTAATAGAAAACAAAATACAAAATAACTCTCTTCATGAAATAGAAATATTTAATCATTTTCCCACAAATTAGAACTTGCTTTGTCTTAAAGCATACTTTGATATGCGTGCATACATACTTATGATTCACTTTACAAAGTGTTTATTAGAGTGGGATTGCAGTGCAGGAGGTGGGAATGGATCATCACAGGCAAGAAAGATAAAGAGAAAGCTACACCTATGAAGGTTCACTTGGAAATTCCACATTTCTCTAATTCTATCTTGTGACTTATTACTCCAAGTAATTCTTTTCCATAATCTTTCTTTTGAGCAGAGAGAATTCATAATAGAACTGCAGCCATGGAAAGAATTTTTTCCTCACCATCACTGCAAAAGCCCAAGAGCCAAAGTGTTCTCAGTGAAACTCACCCACCCACTTCCAGGAATATGTCAACTGAGGCGATCAATCTACCACCCCAAATTTCCCTTTCTCCAATACACTGTGCACCTTCTCTCTTCAAAACTCTTCATAGTAAGCTTCCCTTGAGGGGGTGGTCTTACAATAGGCCCACAGCTCTTCCCTCTTTTCCATGTCTCTAATTGGTTCCCCGAGTATTCCTATGGTCTTGTTTCACAATGCTTGAATCTTAAAGGAGCCCCTAAAATGCCTTGTTTCTTCAAGTCTCAGCTCTAAACAAACTAAGAAATATGACAAAAGAAATATATACATGGATTTTATTCCTCATCAAACATGGTACTGGAAAATGTGACTTGGTCTTGTTTGCACATGGGTTTCTTATGAGTGAATCCAAAAATAGTCCACCATGACTGTGCATTGGGACAGTCACAAAGGCCAAGGACTGCACTGCATCTCTCTGCTATCTGGTGAAGAAGAATTGTCTAGGTGTGCCTGAGTAAAGTGATTTCCTAGCCAATAGCTATATCCCTGTAGCAGGAGACACAGCTTCAGGACACTTTCTTTGGGAAACACTAATTAAACTTAATAAAATCTAACTCTTATTAAGAATGAATGCCTGCTAAGCCAACCTCTGAGAACCTCCTCATGAAGTAGTTTGTAGCCACATCCTCTCATTACCTTCATGTACATGACTGCAGTAAAAGCTCATCTTACAGGATCATGTTCTAAATCTCAACAGTATTGAGAAAGATATACAATGTTAAAGTCTCCCCTGGAAATGCTTTCAAATCAGAACTGATG
>CAUYON010131427.1:0-25573 GCA_963573935.1 Arctocebus calabarensis | reverse complement strand
ATTAATTGAAAGTAATGATAAATCTTTAGAAAGTCCAGTGGACATTTTTAGTCCTTTCTTCGCTATGGAAGATGAAATTTGATAAATAGTTTCTGGGTGAGTTTACTTTTGTGGTGGAGGTTTGCGCTGGTCATTGTGGAGGAGAGGTTTGAGAATATCCTGGAGAGCTGGCTTACTTATAGCAAATTTCTTCAGCATGTGGATGTCATTGAAGTATTTAATTTCTCCATCATAAATGAAACTCAGTTTAGCTGGATACAAGATCCTGGGTTGAAAGTTCTTTTGTTTTAGGAGATTAAAAGTCAATGACCATTCTCTTCTAGCTTTAAATATTTGATCAGAGAAATCTGCAGTTATTCTAATATTCTTCCCCTTATAAGTAATGGATTTCTTACATCTGGCTGCTTTCAGAATTTTCTCCTTCACATTAACTTTCGTGAACTTAATTATGATGTGCCTGGAGGATGTCTTATTTGGGTTGGGTCGTGCTGGGGTTCTGAAACTGTCTGCTATCTGAATTTCAGAATCTCTTGGCATGTCTGGAAAGTTCTTTCATAATCTCATAAAGAAGAGACTCTATGCCTTGTGACGCCACTTTATCATTTTCAGGTATCCCTATAAGGCGAATATTGGTTTTCTTTGAGTTATCCCAGAGCTGTCTGAGAGAATGATCCATTTTTGCCTTTAATTTCTCTACTTCTTTGGAAGTTTGGGAGTGTTCCAAAGCTTTGTCTTCCCTGTCAGAAATCCTTTCTTTTGCTTGCTCCATTCTGTTACGGAGGGATTCTACTGTATTTCTCAGATCTTTGAGGGCTGCAACTTCTCATCTCAATGTATCAAAATCTTTGGTCATTTTGTCTTTAAATTTATTGAATTCCTGAGACATCTTTTGGATTACTGCTTGAAATTCTAATTCCATCTTTTCCTCCATTCCACTGATCTTATTTGCTATCCAGACTCTGAATTCGATATCTGACATCTCAGCCATTTGCTTATGCAAGGGATTTTGTGCTGTATCTACCTTGTCATTCCTTGGGGGAGTTGGTCTACTCTGATTATTCATACTGCCAGAGTTTTTCTGTTGATTCCACCTTATGATTATTTTTCACTGTTGCCTATGACTGTCCTCAGAGTTGGGGAGGTGTCTCTCCCAGATCAGACCCTAGAGGAATCACTCTATTGTTACTGGATCTTTGTAGGGAGTGACCCTGTGTCTCTAATGATTTCTCAAACCTCCAGATATACAATGGAGAGCTTAAATCCTCCTCAGCCTGCTTAGAAGACACTTTAAATTGCTAACTTGGGCTAAGCAGAAGCTTTCCCAAGAAAGCACCTGTGGCTGGGATCACTCCCAGATATACAATGGAGAGCTTAAATCCTCCTCAGCCTGCTTAGAAGACACTTTAAATTGCTAACTTGAGCTAAGCAGAAGCTTTCCCAGGAAAGCACCTATGGCTGGGATCACTCCCAGTGTGCCAAAACCGGTCTCACCCTATGCCCATGAGGGCTAAGGCTGCAAGGTGTCTCAGTCCCCACCTTTAGGCTGCTCAGTCACTAGATTACTCACTCCTGCCCAGTGTTTGTTCTGGGGCCCTGAGGGTGGAGCTTGCCAGGGCAGTTCTCCCACAATGGCTCCATACAGCCCACAACCAAACACTGGTGGCTCCGTCTGGCTTGATGGCCCACTTTGGGGCCCCAGACAATCCTCAAAGATCCTGGCACTCTTAAGTTCTCCCAAGGCAGTTCAACCGAGGGCCAAGCCCAAAAGAAACCCAAACAGCACACAGGCAAGGCCTTTCCAGCCTGCAGTCCCACTGTTGTCCCACCCATAGCTGCCAACAGTATTAGACCGAATGAAACACACGCAACCACTTGCCCAATCTCCACAGCTTTTGCCTTCCTCAGGGTGTTCAGAAGTCTCATGCTGTCTCCCTGTGTCCCCAAAGGGAAGTTTCTGGGCAGATCCCACCTGCCAGAGATACCTGAAGTCCTCTCTCCCCAGTCTCACCGGGCCCAGTTGCAAGGAAGCTGTTACTCGGCCACCATCTTTACTTCCAAGGAAACCTTCAGAGAAAGTCACTTATTTGCTGAGAAATGACAGTTGCCATTACTGTCCTCCTCACTGCAGAGATACACAGAATCATCTCAGTCCTGGGTTCCTTATCTGATAGAAATGTGCTCAATTTTTACTTAGGAAGGTTATAATGTCATAAGATTTAAAAAGAAGCAAGAAATCTAATTTTAAAGACAATTTTTACAAACTTAGGGCAGCGATTCTCAAATTTCCCTTTCCTTACACAAAATAAATAACAATAATACCATTTAGTTGTTTGGTTTTTTTTTTCCGTATCTTCTTTTTGCAGTAACTTTCCTGTTTACTATAGTTGTTAGGGAGAAGGATGAAAAGGGGATATGTTAATGTAGTTATTATGAAAAGGATTTATATTTTAAATATAAATCACCTGACTTATAAGAAAAAGCAGAGGCAGGAAATGAAGCAGACTTTTTTTGGGGGGGGACAGAAGTCTCACTATGTCACCCTCGGTAGAGTTCCATGGACAGCTCACACCAACCTCAAGCTCTTGGGCTTAAGCCATTCTCTTGCTTCAGCCTCCCAAGTAGCTGGGACTGCAGGCACCTGCCACAAAACCCGGCTATTTTTTGGTTGAGGTTGTTGTTGTTTGGCAGGCCAAGGCTGGATTCAAACCTGCCAGCTCTGGTGTATGTGGCTGGCAACTTAGCCACTTGAGTTACAGGTGCTGAGCCAGTTATCATGTTCTTGTCAATTAATTCTTATACAGCTATTTTTTGTTAACGCAACTTCCTTTCGCTTCAGGTTTAAACAGCACTAATAGTTTAGAATTGTGAATGTCTAGCATATTTTTGCTTATGAAAAAATGGTTTCAAAATTAAAAGTGAGGACCCAGAGAAAGCAAATCTTTTGTTCCTCTGTTTTTTTGTCTTGCATATAGACTCAATGTTTGGATGAATGGCTAGAGAATTTATGAATGATTTATGGTGTATATTTAATGTATACAACATATTCAGATGTACTTAACACAGTGAAATGAGCACTACAGTCAGTTAAATTAACATATCTGTTAACTCATATAGTTACATGTTTTGGTAGAAAAATGTCTAAAATCTACTTTCTTAGCAAATTTCTAATTGATAATATAGTATCATTAACTATAGTATTCATGCTGTACACGGGATCTTTAAACTTGTACATTTTAAATGACTGCAACTGTATACCCTTTGGCATCCATCTCCCATTTTTCCCTAAATATGTTTTATTTAAAGCTATCAGTATAAATGGTAATAATGAATTTCATAAAATAAGTAAAAATAAATCATGTAAACTCAGTAGAATAAATTCTGTAAAATAAAAGATAAGCCAATGAAATTTTTTGCTATTGTATTGGTGCTTTCTTCACCAGGTTAGAATCAGAGTAAGGACTAGTCGGGAGCTATGACAGTATCAAAACAACTCATTTTACTGACCAAACACAAAGCAACACAAAATGGACAAATATTTGAGAAAGTGATGTTTTGGTACCTATTTCAGAGAATTTTATTCTGTGAGTGATTCTAAGAATCAATTAGGATATTTCTTTTATTATGTATAAGGAATATTTCTCATAATTGAAATTTTTATGAGCTACATCATAAACATACATTTGAAGTGCAGTGCAATTCACGGTTTAGTTTCATGTCCAGTTCCTCATTTCATTCTCATGATACCTCCCTAATGGTAGACTGGGCAGTAAAGGAGTTAATCAAAAGACGAAAGTAAAGGCTAGGTGCAGTGGCTCACGCCTGTAATCCCAGCACTTGAGAGGCCAAGGCGGGTAGATCGCCTGAGCTCATGAGTTCAAGACCAGCCTGAGCCAGAGCAAGACCCCCATCTCTAAAAATAGCTGAGCGTTGGGCAGTGCCTGTGGCTCAAAGGAGTAGGCCACTGGCCCCATATGCTGTAAGTAGCGGGTTTAATCCTAGCCCTGGCCAACTGCCAAAAAAAAAAAAAAAGCTGAGCTTTGTGGTGGGTGCTTGTAGTCCCAGCTACTCAGGAGGCTTAGGCAAGAGAATCGCTTGAGCCCAAGAGTTTGAGGTCACTGTGAGCTGTGATGCCACAGTACTCTACTGAGGGTGACAAAGTGAGACTGTCTCAAAAAATAAAAAAAATAAAAAATAAAAGATATTAAAAAGAGGAACGTAGCATTGCAGTAGAGTTGATCAATGGGAGAGTCAGGAGTTGAATTCAAATCACCTGGCTCTAAATTTTCCATTATGTTGTGTTACTTTTTCCTCATTTAAACTAATACTGGTGATAACTACTGAGGTAATTCAAGCAATTTACTTATGGGCCTAAATTATCAGATAATTGACTGGATATTTTTGGTTGCTTTGCAAATTGAGATGAGACCTGAGTGTCACAGAGGGTAAAAAAACAAACAGAAACACTACATTTCTAAAAATTGAGATTTTTTTTATACTCCTTATTTCTAAACATCTGTAATTGAAGAAATGTTTCTTTCTTTCTTTTTTTTCTTTTTTGCAGTTTTTGGCAGGGGCTGCGTTTGAAACTGCCACCTCTGGTATATGGGGCCAGCGCCCTACTCCTTGAGCCACAGGTGCAGAAATGTTTCTTGAGACTAAATATTTTTGTTGGAGAATAAGTGCATGTGATCTCTCCTCTGAAATACAGATCTCATTAATTCTCACAGTTTGCTGTATTTCACATTGATTTTCTTAGGAATAAAGAATCTGGCATTCTAGATTCTCCTCCCTAGTGATGAACAAGGTATACTTTACTGATGTTAGAAAGTATATTAAACCGTACCCACTATCTTCCAGGAATTCTTCCTGTGGCAAGTGTATAAACATTACTCATATATTTAAATAAACAAACATAAGATATTATCATATTAAGGTACTATTATATTAAATGATAATCAAACTCTTCTATAGGTTATGATCTCTTACATGAAATCAATTTGTTGATGTGAGACTATTTATCAGAAGTGTTAAATACTTATCAGTCACTTTTTGAATTTTGCATAAATAACACAACATTCCTATTCACTAAAATGTTAACCTGACTTGGAAAATTGATTCATGCACAACCTTTATTTTAAGTAGCTGGTGCTGGGATGCTCTGGATGGGCATGACTAGTCTTAGATGGTATAGAAAACATTTGCCCACTCATAAGCTTCTTGTAGTAGGAAATTCTGCAACAAATACAACTGGAAATGTTGCAAATGTTGCATAAGACAAGGCTCCTCCTCAGGTCTGAAAGGTCATTCCATGGTCCAGAGCCTGACAGTAATGAATACAGGAAAAAAATGTTGGTTAAATAAATGAATGCATGGCCCACCAGCTGTTTGGGGAGGACTCATCTACTCTATTGCTCCGCTAATTGTCTCTACCTCTCAATAGTCTATACTATCATCAGTGAAAAGTCTGGGGACCTCCTTCCCTAATAAATGTCAAAAACGTGTAACTAATTATAATTTAGCTAAAAGTATGAAGACAAATTGAAACAGAGAGCACAGAGAGGCCAAGGCAAGTGGATTGCCTGAGGGCTGTGATTGACAAAGTGTTAAGGCAGCTTTGACCAAAGCTGGTAAAAGCTTATCAAAAGGAGGCAGAATATTGAACTGTGATGAGCTAGCTAGCTGGGAACCCTTGGACCAAAGGATATTTAATCTGGTTGCTCAGTTCAGTTTAGAACAATTTAACCCATACTTATCACATGTCAGATGCTGATATAGGAGGTGCTGGGACTACAAAGGTGTTTGAAAGTTAGGAAACGGCATACTTATATTTAAATAGTAAACAGTATTTTAGTTATATTTTCAAATATTCTGTGTCTTTTTCTTTAACTTCTAGAAACCTTTTTAGTTTACATACTTCTGACTTTAAAGTAATGGAATAATGTCAAAAAGTATATTAAATATACCGTGTTTTCCTCCGTTTCCAGATTTGTTGGACATTCTGTAGTCGTGACTAATGGACCTATTGGTTTGAACATACTGAGCATATTATTTCAAAATGTAACATACTATTTAAAAATGTTAATCCTATGTTTCCTAATTTTTCAGATACACTAATCAAAGTTTATCAAGGAACTCTAGTTTCTCAAGAATCTAGTCTAACAGATGACAAGGACATGGAAAAAAAATCATCGCACATACTAAGTGTGATAATAGAGATTATACAGGGAACAGAAGCAGCCTCCTACACAAGTTAGAGATTACTCTGGGGGATGCAGCAGAGGGTCAAGAACAAACACACAGGTGTGCCGCTGTCTGAGCCAGGTTTTTGAGCAATGAAAGGGCAAGAGGACAGGTGGGGAAGGAATTCCAGGGAGAGTACAGGCATAATGCAGTTACACAGAACTCACAGGCAGGGGACTACAGCTTGTTTTGTATTCACTGAAATTTCAAGGAGAAGCAGAGTTTTGTGTGATGAGAAATCGTAGCCAGAACGTCACTTAGTATTTGGTTTACTTTGTTAACAAGCTGAATTTTATTAAAAAAAATTTGACTCATTAATCACTAACCGAAAATGATTTTAAGTGAAATTATTTGTTAATGAAAACAAAATCATAAATGACTTTAAGTAAAGGAAATAATTTGGTAGGAGTCACTGAGAAAAGGCAGCAGTCTCCATAGTTCTTAGATAGCCTTTCAACATCCCTGTGATTCAAGGGTAGGTTAAAAACGGGAGAAAAAGTAGAAATGGGAATTCTATAAGCAGGCTAAGTCTATGTGTTTAATGACAATGTATGACTATTGTATCAATGCTTGAGGCTGAGGATGGAGGAACAGTGACCTATTTCACTTTTAGAGCTAAAACTCTTCTATTCTCCAAAAGTAGACATTTTTCTAGAAGAAATTTATCACACTCCATTTATTTCCTTTTCTTTTTTCCTAAATCTCAACAATGGAGTAGTCATGTGGTGGACACGAGGGAGAACAGCAGAGGAATGGAAGCTCCTGGGGAGGAATGGTTAGCTGGAGAATGTACATTTGCCTCTTGGCTCACTTTCAGCTTTCCCTGTGGCAATGGGAATTGTTGGTAACATGGACAACCAAAACACAGGGATCCTCTTAAGGTCTTATTTTAGCAATTTGTTCTACCCTCTTCTACCACCAAACTTCTCTGATTTTTCCCCCCTTTCCTCTTTTTAGTATTAGAGTTCTTATCAGTTAACATTAGCAGAAACAAAATAAGTGAGTTTCACCCGTTTTTTTCTCTCCCTGGGGGAGAGAAATCAGATAATAGTCAAATATCCAGAAGGCAAGAATTCGAAGAAGCAGCTAAGAATAATCAAGCTTTGACTATACATTCATGTGATTGTTGAATTATTTACCTGGACTCCTGGACTGAGCCAATGTGGTTTTGATGGTAGAAAGGACATTAGCCAAGGAATCAGGAGATAGCTCTTTGAATTTCACTCTGCAATGAATAGTGTGTTTTCTGAAAAATTGCTTCTTTTGGTTTGTCTTGTGATGAAGAAAATTAGAGATTGTGATCATATCAAAGCTTCTCAAGTTCTACTTTCATCATATTCACCGGAGGTGGTTTAAATATACCAGATTCCCAGATCCGACTGGAGGACGTATCATAGTGGGTAAGCTAACAACTCTTCAGCAGACTGGGTTTAACACCTTGTCCTGTCACTTACTATCTGGGTGACCTAACGTTATTTCAAGACTTTATGTCATTTTTCTCATATGTAAAGCAGGGATAACTAGAATAAATCACATTGTTCCTGGAAAGTAAAATGATAGAAAGTTTTTTTAAAAAGTATGCATACTCCCTTTCCTATACCAAGCATTCAATAGATGTTATACACGATATTACCATCACTGTATAGCTCATAGTAGGTTTACTCTGTGTGTGTGGTGCAAGGCAGATGCTCCATAAATATCTGTTGAATAAATTAAAGTTGTTTTGTTTTAGCAATTTTGTCTTTTGTTGTCAGATCTGGAATTCTGTATTAGCCCAGGAATTACTTCCCCAAGAAAGGTAAAGCTAGTTTGAGAGAACTGTTCAAATGTTGTGTTCAATCTTTGCTCTATGCTTACTCTTAGACTGAGAGCCTCCTGATAATTAAAACATAATTTAATGATAAAAGCCCTACTGGAGTGAGCGATCAGAGAACAGAGTGAATGTCTCAGGGATTGTCAGCTCCATCCAGCCGGCTACTATACAATCCAGTACAATGACTCTCACCTTGGTGCGCGTCTCCATTTTATCTCACACGATGCCGTGAAATTCTCAAAGTCATTACAATTGATTTTCAATCACAAAAAGAGCAACATTCCATTTTACGTGGTATTGACCAAGCAGAAAACGGAACAACGTAACTTTTAAAAAGCTGGAAAATCAAGGCTACCAAAAATAGAGAGGGAACTTTTATTCCCCATTAAGGAGCTGATCAAAACAATCCACGCACACTGAATTGTGTGTGTTCTTTTCGGTGTTGGTGGTGGTCTTTCGCTAAATGTTCTGCCTGTGGTTCTCCACGGGGTTTCAGTGAAAGGAGATACCAGTTTAGTACCCGCAGAGAGGAAACCGCCTCGGGATCTCTGGAGGTGGCCTCCCAGAAAGATTGCCGGGAGGGGAGGAGCCCTGATTGTCCTGGAAGAAAAGCAAGGCCCATCCGGGAAGTCACAGCTTGCCGAGAGGCTGGGGCTGGCGAGCTCTGGGTCCTGGAGGTGGCAGACGCCGGAGCAGCCGGCCTCGTAGCTGGGGCCTGCACGCCTGAGAGGAGACTCCGCGCGTGCAAGTGAAAGACTCACAGCGTGGTAGACACGCGTGGTCTCTGGCCTCGCCCTGCCACGCGCGGGATTGGGGCTGATCCTAACCTGGGCTCTTCCTTGCCCAGCGAGCTTAACGGCCGCCTGCGGTCGGCTTCTGCTCTGGAGAGCACCGCTAGGGGCCGGGAGCCCCGGGGCCTCCGCTGGGCGCGGCAGCCCCTCCCTTCGGGAGCCCGCGCTTCCGCCCGAGACCCGGCGGCGGCCGTGACCGTGGCCGAGCCGCGCCTTCCGCCTGGGAGCTGCCGCCGCCCGCCCGCGCCCTTCTGTGCCGCGCCCACAGGCCTCGGGGACCCGGAGCTCCCGGGCCCAGGGGCCTCCGCTACGCCACTGAGACCCTCTCTGAGCTGAACGCTGTCAGGGTCCAGCCAGTTTGGCGTTTCACTCCCGCCAGGAACCGGCCTCTGGGCACCTGCAACTGCCAGGAAGGGGACTTGGCCAGGCAGTGGCCACAGCGAGCTGGGAGGGAGAACGGCGCCAGCAAAGCCTCCTTCGTCTCTCAGACTCCCAGAGAGACTGGAGAGCCCGACTCTCGAGGGACCGAGTGGATCCCAGATCGCCCGCTGCCACCGGTACATCAGGGGCGCGACACGCCGACACTTGCGGTGCGAGGGTGTAATAGGGCATTTCCGTTATCCTCCCAAAGACCTCCGACAGTATTCCTGCTTATACAAATACAGTCTGGTGTGGGAGCCGGTTCTACCTATTCTCTCCTCCCCTCCCTCCCTTTCTTCACGCACTTTTCATTCATCTGTCTGTTCTTACCTTCTTCTCCAAAGCGACGAGGCAAATATGGACATGAGGGAACAAGTGTAGGATACTGCCAAGTGTGTGTGCGCTGGCAGTAGTGTGGTAAAGAGGTAGGAGAAAATAATGAAAATAAAATTGTAAATACCAGCGTATGTAATACACGCGCGCGTGTCCAGCTTGTCAGCAATCCTGGCCTATGTCCAAGTGGAGGTAAATTTTAAAGGCTCAGTCTTAGTAAAGAATTTGACATACATAGGCATCAGTGGTAGCGGAGTTGCCAGGAACTTCCTTCTCAGTAATTATTTTACTTTACTGAGGCATATTCATATCTTTGTCCAAGGGACTGGAGAAATACCCCGCTGTTTTAAGTCTATTCCTGCACACAGCTGAGCCCGGCTTCTCAGGGAGGGCCACCTCTGGAGCAGCGGTCACTGGACTCTGCTCAAGGTGTATTATGAGGAGATTGGTGCCTTAGGGGATTGAGAAATCACCACGGAGTGCTCTGATGCCTGCACCCTTTCCGGCTGAGGACAAGCGCTTTTCATACGTAGGAGGCGGATTGCTGAATGGGGTGGGGATGAGGGGGTGGGGGAGAAAAACAAATAGAATTTGGGCGAATCTTGAACATCCCCCACCCCTTTTCCCACGGAAGCACGTATTGTCGGATTCTTTTTCACATCCTACTTGCACTCCCTCACTTGCTGCGAATAACTGAGTTAAAGCGAGGCAGTCCGAGCTGTCTGCAGAAAGCAGGTTCTCCGAGAGTCCTCTCCACGCTGCGTAGTACTGGAATATTCTTTTATTCAAAGGCCTCTTGCAGTTGATTCCAACCGGATTCGGATTATTGTTTTTACAACCGATAGGGGGCAGCAAACGCACCGCGATGGCCCGGCGACGTGCAGGAAGAGCGTCCGGCTATCTCTGGGAATCCGACTAAATTAAACGTTTGGGGTAGAAAGCAGAACCAAAAGTGCGCTGCTGCCCTGCCTGGCTTTGAGCTTCCAGCTCAGGTCGACTTGGGGCTTTCCTTGTGCAAGGCATGGGCAAAGCTCAGCTGTGCATCAAACAGTGCCTGTAAATTTAGCATGCAACATGAATTAATAAATGCAGATGATTCAGATGCTGTAATTCACTAAATACACAGTTATTTGAAAGTATTACAGACACTATTACAAACTGTTTTGTATTTTTAAGTTTTCTCAATCAATAGAGAATTTAAAAGTAAAGTTTAGATGGTAGTGGTGAGGGGGTCTGTTCAATCACGTTGAGTTTTAAAAGGGCTTCTGTTCCTGGACATTAGCAGAAAGTTGGGAACTACTGGATCCCTTGAAACATTTGGTTAAGGATTCCTAGGCATCTCGGAAGGGAAACTGGGAGGGTTCAGCCGGTACTGGCAGGGTCTGTGTCCGAGAGCGAAGCGAGGCGTCTGCAGCGCAGCCCCTTTCTGAGAGTGCGGAGCTGTGGCGGCTCGGATTGGTCCAGATTCAGAGAGAGTGGGTAAGGGAGGGTTTCACCAAGCTTGGTAAGCTGGAACGTTTGGTTTTCAAAATTATCAAAGATTCATTATCGATATCCAAACCCGTGTTTTCTCAGAAATAAGCACATTTTTCTCTAAATGAAAAATACATTTGTGGAACAGTAATTTTTTTTTCTTTTAAGAAAACTCCAGTGTAAACATTTAGAGACTGGCTATTACAATCACTCTAAGTAGCTTTTAAAAGTGATAACTGCTGAATTATTCAAATCTAATAGTAACAGGCTTGTGTCCTTACCCTATAAATCTCATGCACAATTAAAAGCTCTAATTAAACTTTGAGATACTTTTGGAAGGATTAGACTTTAATTATACAATTTATCACTGGACGACATTAAGATGTTATTACAGTTATGGATAAACATACTGATGGTATCTACTTTTAATGTAATTTTTCCAACGCCATAATAAATTTTAGAAATGCAACCATAACTATTAAAGGGAAGAATTTCAACAGCACACTTAACTGTCAGAAATTCTGTTGACTTTGTAAGTCCATATTATGATGTTGGAATACAAATTCTTCCCCAAATTATGATAGATTGTAATTAAGGTAGTATGGAATTTGTAGGAAAATATGAAATTTGTATTTAAGAGGAGTGAGGAGGAATTAGAAAACACTATGGAAAGAACTGACTTGTGCAGGTGGGGGAAGGCAGGGGAGTCAGAGCAGGAGAGTTTCAAATTGGCTTCAAAATCCTAAGAGGAACCAGAGGCCTACCTGCTTATGTGGGTAGCCCGACAGCTGTCAAACTTTAAGACAGAGGTCACCAGGCATTTGAGAACAGAGATTATTCCTTGTGCCTAACGATCAACCTGAAGGATTTCTTTAAGTTTGTCGAAAACCAACACTATTCACCCTCAAATGTGTACAATTGCACACTGAGCATGGGCACACGTTTTATTCTAAGATTTAGAGGAGCAAAATTGTATCAAGGACCAATCCCAAACGGTTCTCAGAAAAAACTGCCACCACAAACTGTCAATAATATGATATCTTGATAATTTCAACATTTAAAACAATGCATGTATTTATAACACAACGTGGCTTATTCGTTTAATAATAATGCTTTCATTTCCTGTGCTGCACACATGCTAAACAAAGCAGATATCATGAGATCCATTTTACATATAAAGAAACTAACCTTCAAAGACCTTAAGCTCCTTGCCTAACTTCACATAGCTATTAAGTGAAAAGGCACTTTCTGATTCTAGAAGTACATGCTTTTTATTCTATCTTTATGCAAAATCTAAAACTGTACGGTATTATTCTTATAAGGGATACAAATCCTAGACTCTCAGATGTCTGATGACTGAGAAACAATGGGCAATGAGAGACCAAAACCCAAAAAGCAAAACAAAACAAAACCAAAAACAAAACCCAACACGCCACGGAGGATATCAACCTTGAGTTTCTGTATCCCAAATGATTATGGGCTGGGTAGAGAGGAGTCTGCAACCTATTTTAAAATTTCAAAAATCTAACCCCAAATTGCATAATTGCTATAAACTGAAATTCCATTGGTTTTGTATGCGTGGCGTTACACAGATAAAGAGTTATATGTTGGTCTTTATCTGAAAATCAATCTAAATTTTCATTCAGGAAAATGAATTTACTGTTAACTTAAAAATGTAGTTTATCTGCTAGACAATATTTTTAGTTATATCAGGACCATGGAAGGGTTGTAAAAATGATAATAATAAATGTTAAAAGGGAGACTTTAGACACAAAAAGGAACCATTGACACATGGTAAAAATCTTATATAATTATTCTGTGTTTATTATTAGTTTTGCCACTTAATAGAAGGTTTGTGGTTATAAAGGAGATTTGCTGCATTTGGGGGTTTTATATCACTTTTCTACAAATACATTGCCATATTAAGGACACTGGTGTAAATTGATTACATTTAAATAGCACCATTAATTTGGGGTCATAAAGGGTTGGTGGAGAGAGACGTTTGGAGATTATGAAATAGCAGGTCTCAGAACAGTTTCCCTAGTCTCCTGGTTGCCCCCCTTTCTTTAGTCCAGTGATTCTCAAAAATTTTAATCTTTAGGACCTCACAAAGCTATTGTTTCTGTGAGTTTATGTGATTGCCTCTATGCATAATCACTGCATAAGAAATTAAAATTGGACTTTGGAAGGCCAAGGCAGGAAGATCGCTTGAGGCCTGAAGTTCTACATAAGCCTGCGCAACCTAGTGAGAACTCATCTAAACAAAAAAAAAAATTAAAAACTTAGCCAAGAATGCTAGTGGTGGCCTGCATTACTGGTAGCCTTAGATACTGGGGAGGCTGAGGTAGGAGGATTGCTTGAGCCCAGTAGTTTGAAGTTACAGTGAGCTGTCATAGTACCACTGCACTCCAGTCTGGGCAACAGAGGACCACAGATCTCTTAAAAAAATAAAATTGGAGAAGTGTTTAAAATGTTATTCATCACTTAATTTATAATAATAAGCCATGACATAGTAACATAAATGACATATTTTAATGAGAAATAAATGTGTTCTCAAAAAAAAAAAAGAAAATTTTTGCTTTACGTTTTGTAACTCTATAATATCTGGCAGCTGGCTATCTCTTAATACACATATTCTCTCACAATACATTCTGTCTATTGTGTATAATGAAATATAAGTAGAAAATCTGGCCTCAAAGAGATACATGGTTGAAAAAGGAAGAAGTATTTTAGTAGCTTTTTCAGGTAATTGTAGGTAGTCTTTGACCTATCCAAAACTCCACTGAGTGATAATTTAAAACAGTTAGTTGCAGTGTGGAATTTTAATCCATATCAATAAACTTTTTCTATTCTGCTATATTAAAACTCATTGGTCTGTTGAATGGATCTTTTACCCATATGCCCATGTGTGATTTATAACAGCAGGCACCAGAAGGTATTCATTCACTGAATTATGCAGATTTTCCAAGTGATGTCTATTTCATTGTGTAATATCAGTAATATCATATTCATTAATTTTGTTCATCAGGAACAATTTTACATATTAGGATACAAATTTTCTAATATTTTAATTTTTACTTGTGAATTCAAGTTTTATGATTGGCAAAAATGTATTGTTAGTTGTTTTTCTTGAAGTGATAAGCTTACTTTGTTTATTTCTGCAACAGTATTTTCCAAATATTCAAGTCTGAATAACTCTAGTTTGTCTATTATTTAGTTTTTTTTTTTAAATAAAAAAGCTAGTCTCTAAAAACGTGAATAGATCAACTTGAAACTCAATTGTATGAGTGCTTTTCCTAGACAACCACCATACTTCTGTATATAGCAGAAGCACTTTATGTATACTCCCTATTTTGTCCCACATAACATTAAAAAATCATGCCCTAGAGAGTCAGAATTGAATACATCAAATAAAATGAATAATTGAATACATTTAAAAATTTTACTGCTTTATCACGTCAAGTATATTCTTGAGTAAAACTGACTTTTTAATCCTACAAATGTCTGTCTGTGGAGAATACAGTGACTATTACCACAGTTTGATGCCATTGCCTTGCTTTGTGCTCAGGCATCCATGGTTTTACCCACCATCAGTGAAAACATGGACACAGTGAGAAAGACTAATGACACTTTAACATTCTTATGAAAATAGTCTTAACCTCACAAACCCTCTGAATCTTGGGGATCTCCAAGAGTATGTTGACTCCGCTTTGAGAACCACTGCTTTCATTCTGGATCACTCATTTATGACTTAACTACATGCTATTTTATTAGTTGTCTCTGCTGTCTGCAAATCTAATCTCTCTAATTGGAAACTGTGCCATTTATGCAGTTGTATCCTGACAACAGTTGAAGTGCCTGGCTAGCAGTACAACTAGATTTTATTGATGATTGACTGACACATTGGAATCTGTAGTTCATATACACTCTTACATTATCATATATCACATCCTACTTGTTTTTGCATTTGTTTATTTAGGCTGAGACAGCGTTTTGCCCTGTTACCCTGGCTGGAGTACAGTGGCATCATCATAGCCTGCTGGAACCTCACATTTCTGGGCTCAAGCAATCCTGCCTCAACCTCCCAGAGTTCTAGGACTATAGGCTGGAGCCACCATGCCTGGCCTCTGCTTATAGTTTTACATTTTTACTTATGTTACTAAATGAGGAAAATGATCTTTTGGAAAATACCTTTATTCAGAGGAAGAAGAGGAACATTTGTCATGATATGTTATTTTTCAAAACTGCTAACATTGTTGGAAACCATGTTCATCTGTGTCCTATTTTAGCTATTTCATTGCTAGTACTCGGGACACAGCTTCCCATACTTGTGTATAAGAATTTGAGTCCAGTTTGTGATGAATTTAAAATATGGCAATCACTAGTGCTATCAGAGGAATGGCTTCTACAAGTAAAGGGCTTGTCCAATTTGTATGGACAAGCTGAAAAGGACAGCTGAGCTTTGGACAGTTCATTAGTTCTACTCCTTTGGGTCATGCAAGACTTCTTAAATATGTGAGGAAATTCTTTTGCTTGTAATGTCTTAAATCCATCTACTATAAATAGTAACATGCCTGTATTTTGCACTTTTCATACTCTCAGCTTTACTATTAGAAACTGTATAGTGGCAGAATCATTCCTTAATCCAGCAAGGGGAAATGAAATCATTCAGATAATTGATTGCTGGGAGCAACTCCTCATTTTTAGTGTGGGATATTATTATTATTATTATCCTTTGCAAACAAATTTGCTGAGAATCATCCAACACATATGTGATTCAGTGGACAAGAAAGTATGTAAGGATATACGATATACATTTTTAAAATATGATTAAAATTTAGATTTGAACTTGCTGAGTAGTAGATGTATTAAGGCCTATTCCCCATACATTGCATGTCCAATGTCAATATTTCACTATTAATCTCTTTTAAGACGAGATATGTCCAATAAATTACCCTCTAGCTATGCCCGAAATGTGGTTAGTACAACTGACTGAGGAATTTGATTTGTTTTTAACTTCTACTTCGGAAGGCAGCTATGCTCACCACTGTACCACCAATGCTTTAACTTCTACTTTAACAGATGCAAATGAAGAAACTTGATTTTAATTTTCTTTAACTTAAATTCCTTGAAATTTAAATTTAAAAAGATATTCTCAGGTCAATTATTAAAACAATTATCTTTGGAAAACTTGGGTTTTTTAACCTGCTTTTTTCAACAGTACATTTTATGAAACCTAAATAGTATTGATCAAATATTTCCAGTGAATATTGGAACCCAATTGAGATGGCTTGCACGTATAAAATTCACATGAGTTTTTAAGGACTTACTATGATAAAAATAAAATATCATGTCTCATTGTTCAATATTACTGCGGTCACCTTTGAAGGACTACCCTTGGGAAGTTACGCATTGATGCCAGCGCCTAGTCCATCCTTCAAAGTGCTTTTTCTAGGGTGAGTTTGCAAACTTAATTGCAGAACTTGTATTCGATTAAATAAAATACATTTTACCTACTTCCTTTTTTTTTTTTTTTGCTGTGGCTGCCAGATAATTTGAAGTCACATATATGTCTTTTATATTTCTATTGGCCGGAGCTGTTACAAGTCACTTTCTATCTATGTGAATAGGAAGGCAAATGAAAAAATATTATGCCTCCATACCCTACTCATTATGTGAGCTACGGATTTCCTCAAAGAATATGAAAATGCGTTAGGTACCTGCTCAGCATCCTTCAAAAGCTTCTTCACTAAATCAGTATTGTCTTCATATTTCTGTATTATGCAGTACCTGATTTACTTTGCATCTGATTTGGAGTCAGGGACTCATTTTTTTAAACATTATTTTTAGAGCAGTTTTAGGTTCACAGCAAAATTGAGCTGGAAGTACAGAGAGTCCCTATATACTCCCTGTTCCCATAAGTGCACAGTCTCCCTTACTATCAACATCCCACACCAGAGTGGTACATTTGTTACAACTGATGAAACTACATCGACACATTTTGCCATCCCAAATCCATAGTTTACCTTAGGGCTCATTCTTGGTGTTATACATTTTCTGGGTCTGAATAAAGGAATCATCTTTTAAAATGTATACATAGTATTACATATGATGTTTCTCCTTTTCTATTGGTATACACGATTGTAAAATGGAATTGAAACAGCTGTTTCAATACTTTAAAAATAAGCCCTTTTTGCTTAAAATTATTCTATGATATTATTGTAGAAAATGTGAAAAAACACAAAAGTATTTCAAAAGAAGTAAAGACATTAACCATCAGTCATACCAATCAGGAAAAATAAATCAGCTCACAATTTGTTTTTAGTTTCTTCTCTCTGTGCATATAAATATACATGATGGTTACTATGTAACATGGTAATTGTATAATCAATTAGTAAATGCATGAAGATATTACAGTGTTACTTTTTTAACTGAATAAATAACTACTAAATAGTATTCATTGTATGTATGTGCTATTATTTATTTTCAAATCTTCTCTGTGATTATTCTTGTACAAAAAATTTCTATTACATCTTATTTACTTTGAACATACAAGACTGTGTCCTAAGAAATTTCTGAGTCGAAGGGTAAGAAAATTAAGACTCTGGATATAATGTTATGTGTGGTGTCATTTTTGCAACAGCTTTGCTGAAAATGAGTATTATAATTTTAAAACTGTCATCAATTTTAGAAGCAAAACTTGCTGTTTTAATTTGCATTTTTGATTGCCAATGAGATTGACCATTAAAATATATTTATCAGACAAGAATGTTTCTTTTGAATTGTTTATTCATGACCTTTGCTCATTTTTTGCATTATCGGTATATATCTTATTATTTGTAAGATGTCTTCAAATGTAGGGATATTAAATTTTTATTGGCTGTTAGTGTTAAAAATAACTTTTCAAGATTAGCATTTGTCTTTGATTATAACCTTTTACACAAAAATGCTTTTAATTTTTATGTTAACCTACATATCAATCTTTTTCTTTTTGCTTTCTTTATCTACATTGTAACTTAATAAATATTCACTTGTGTTTTTTCATAGACTTTATTTAAAACATACTTCCCTTTATTTTGGGGGGGGATTTATTTTGGTGTATTTATGAGATAGAAGTTCTAATTGTATTTTATATTTCAAAGAGTTAACCAATTGTTCTATCATTGCAAAAGTAAGCAAACTCCCTCCCTTTTTAAAAAATGACAGTTTGGGGCGGTGCCTGTTACTAAAAGGAGTAGGGCGCTGGCCCCATATGCCAGAGGTTGTGGGTTCAAACCTGGCCCTGGCCAAAAACAAAAAAACCAAAATTGTAAAAAATGACAGTTTTAACACATGCTAAATTCTTACCTGTACTACAGTCCCTTGGTGTTGCATTCATCTGTTCTTCTTTTTGGAGATCAATTCCAAATAATTTTTATTATTTTATCATTATATTATTATTGTATGCTTTAATAAATGACAGTATACATTTAAAAAAAATCTGCTTTTTCCAAAAATTTGATTTGTAGTGGTTATTGTGGTCCGGTAGATTCCTATAAGTGAACATCAAAGTTATTTTGTAATGTTTCCCCTCTAACCCCCAATTTTCTCACTGAGATTTTAATTTGTAAAATTTAAAATTAATCTGAAGAGATCTGAAAAGTTGCTTTAGAGGATTAAAATAAGAGAAAGTTTTGTGCATACTACGTCCTCTCCAGTCAGACTACAGAATTGGTAAAATATTTGTGACATTTTATAGTAATTGTACTTTAAAAAAAACCCTAGTTTTTGAAAAGCACTGTGGATAATCGGAAATTAGATAATTTGAATTCTGAATAAAGAGAACAAGGAAAGAGTGCACTGTATATATTGCTTATAGAACATAAATTGGCAGATTACAACAGCTTTTATAAATGAGGGAAAAATAAACCAACGAAGAGAGGAGTAATGAAAGAAGATGGGGGAAGAATAGGTGAGAGGAAAAGTAATAGATCAAGAGCAAATTATGGAATAGAGATCTGAACTTGTAAAAGAAAAGAATTGGAGAGAGAGAAGAGAAGAGAAAAGAGGAGAGGAGGGGAGGGGAGGGGAGAGAACATTTTTTATGTAAATTGATACACTCAATTTAAACACCAAAAAGCTGACGCACAGCTGCTTTTAATTTTTATATTAACCTATAAATGAAGGAGGACCTAGAATGTAAAGGAGAAAAATACCTATTTTAGTAGCCTCAATCTAATGCATTTAAGGAAAGAAATATTTTTCTCATAAATGTATAAATTGGTTTTATATAAGGTTTTATGTAAGTCTCAAGGGAATTTTCCCACGGAAAGTGCAATCGCAGATTCCACATTTCTTCCTGAAGGTGGCAGTATTTCAGTGACTAAAACTGACCATAAGCGGAATAGCTGTACCGGAGCTCTCCAAGACCTGCGAAGCTGTAGTTTTTGAACACGAACGTCCTTTCGTCAAGACTATTTCTTGGTTTGAATCATGCGCTGCTAGGGACACATATTACCTGTTTGCTGATCAATGAGTGCTTAGGATAAGGTCTCAGAAGAGTAAGGTAGCATTTTATTCCTTCAGATATCAGAGAAAACATTTTGGTGGCATTAGGAAGGAGAAGAAGGAAATATATCATTAAACTTAGAATCTAGTGTTAAAGTAGCAAATGTAACGAGTCAGTGATGTATTTTATGCTGGTCAGCCACCATCTTTAACGGGTGCTTGGCCATTTAATCCATACTTAAGAATTCACGTTTCTTAAGAGACAAGCAAAACTTTCCAAGTGTTTGTAGATAGAATGATAATCTAAACAACACTTTATTTTTGTCAGTAATTATCATAGTGGCAAAAGAAGCAGGACCATTAACAGGCTTTGGAACAAATCCTATACTAACAATCAAAAGAAAATGAATTTCATACATTTTATTTTTTCACTTTATCTGTTATCTTTTATTCATTTTTTAATTTTTATTCTTTATTTTTTATTATATCAAGGTTGTGTACATAATTTCATACACTTTAGACAGCAAGTTCTAGTAATATGTACATATTACATATCTCTGTCTGTACATAATAATTAGCTGACATGTGGGGAAATAAAATACATAAACAAAAGAAGTAAAGGCAGATGAACAAAACCGTTAGCTAAAAAGGGAGTGTCAAACTGTGCTATTTAGTTTTATTATGATATTTTAAAAAGCAACAAACATTAACAGTGTTGATGTTCAGGGTTAATTCTTCTTTTTTTTTAATTGATCAAGGACACATTAAACTGTGAATAGCTTGGCTGATTTATAGTACCGTTTGTTTAAAATATCTGTATTATAGTTCTTCCAAAGGAATTAGAAATTGCAAAGTCTCAAGGGTTCTTTAAACTGTGTTGTTTGCCTTTTAGTATGCCTAAAACTTTTTTCTTGAAATGGGACATAGTATTGGGTGAAAAAACCCCAATAAATAGCCATTGGTGGTACAGTGATATGGCATGAAGGAAGGGGGAGCATTCTATAATCCTATCATTCCGTCTCAGGGCTTCAATGAGCCTACACTTCTTGACTGTGAACTTGAATGTTTCTCAGTGTCATTTCCCTGCTTAGAGAGGGCAGAATGGATAGAAGGGGCCGATGTTGGGTATTTTCCTTTCCCTAGGTAGGTTAGGTTCTATAGAAACCCCACAAGGTTGTGGATGAATAGTTTCTCCTGAGGGAAGGACTAACTAAAAAGAACAAATATTATAGTTTCTTTCCTCATTCCCTTTCCAGAGCATGAGGGGATTTTTCTTCAGTGTTCTCTATGAGGGCCTAGAAGAGTAAAACTCACAAACTGGAGTCCCTCCCCTGTGCCTGGGTCCTCCTGGAATTTTAAACTCTCGGGAATGCAGGTTCTTCTACCCTCGTAGTGGTTCAGGGCTTTGATTTTTCTATCCTGCTATTGGGGTTTCTATTCCCTGTATTTGCTCACCTGTTTCTCTCCCTGCGATCTAGCTTCTCTGACGGATCTAAGAAGTACTGTTCATTTTTTAGTTTGCTCAGTGTTTTACTTGTTATTAGGAAAAAGTGCAACATCTAAGTCCCTATATGCCAGAGGAGAAACCCAAAGTCTCCAGATCTTTATTTTTTGCATCACAGATATGCGCCCATTAAAGTAATATCCACATATTCCTTTAACCTTTGTACCAAATGCTTTGGAAAACTTTTGGGGAAAAACATTAACGTGGCATAATCTTTAATTCTTCTGAGATACAGCAGAGCAAGCGTGAACGAGGTCCAGAGTGGCTCTATGGGCATGTTGGTAGATACGCAAAATTTTAATTTTTTTATCACTCACTATTTGAACTTAATTTTGAAGGCATTACTACGTATTCAGGCAGGCACAACCTCAAACACAGGCAAGATTCACCTTTCCCCCATTTGTACCCGGACGTTTCTTTACCACTTGACTCTAAGGGACGTGGAATCCAGTCTGGTGGTAGAAAGGAGATGATAAGCACAAGTTGACTACATTTCCTTTTCATTTTCTTCACAAAGAACTTTTTAAAACTGTCAAAACACAAAATGTTACTGAGCTATTAAATATTTCACCAGCGTGGTTAATTTTTCCACATGGATTATCATCCCAGAAAGCTCAGAAAAGGGATTTTTGGAGACTCTTGTTCTCTGTGACAACTCTTATTCTTGGCATTCAGTAAGCAACACATACTATTTTCTCTAATTTAGTTCCCCATCAAAATAAGTCCCTAATACATGATAGGTATTATTCTACACTTCCATGCAAAGAATAATATAATCCAATGAACATTAGGATCAAAGATGATACAAAAATTCACAGGTAGGTGGAATTATCTTTGGTTGAGGGATTGGAACAGATATCACGCAGCTAATGGCATTAAAAACAAACACTTTAAGGCCAGCAGTATGTACCAACAGCTTTAAAAATATTCACACCATTTGGTTTAGGTATTCCACTTCAAAGTTATTCCAATTACAAAGTCATTCATCATAACGCTACTTATACCAGCAAAACAACTAATGCCTGGAAAAAGCCAAATAAAAATTTTATCCTGTTGGTGAAAAGTCATGTAATTTTTTTTTTTTTTTTAGAGACAGAGTCTCACTTTATTGCCCTCAATAGAGTGCAGTGGCATCACAGCTCACAGCAACCTCCAATTCCTGGGCTTAGGTGATTCTCTTGCTTCAGCCTACCGAGTAGCTGGGACTACAGATACCTGTCACAACTCCCGGCTATTTTTTGTTGCAGTTTGGTTGGGGTCGAGTTTGAACCCACCACCGTCGGAATATGGGGCCACTGCCCTACCCACTGAGCCATAGGCACCACCCAAAAGCCATGTAATTATTGGAATAACTCTGAAAATGTTTGTCATTCATGTCATTAGCTTCATTATGTCTTTTTGATCCCTTGCCCAAGGGTAATTGCATTTGTCTATAAACTTGTACATCATTTTTAAATATTCTTTTCATCAGACCACAGAATTTATGTAGCTATCTTTTTAACATCGAGTAAACTGTAAACTTGTTGAATTCTGAGATTTTGTCTTTCTTACCTGTGTTTTTCTTGAATATGGTACATACTACTCTATTCTTCAAGAGACACACAAATGAGAAAAACGAAATACCTTAAATAGATTCTAGTTACCATGGTTTAATTTTATAGTACAGGGCCCCCCCCCCCGCCAACATGGTTCAGATTTTAGTTACCCTGGTATATTATCAGTGACTAATTGCATAAAGTGAAACCTTTTTTGAGGGGCACAGGCCTACTGCAGTATGTTGCAGTATTCAGGGAGTCAGCTATATGTTTGCCATGTTTATTTTTCTTTTTTTCTTTTTTGAGATAGAGCCTCAAGCTGTCGCCCTGGGTAGAGTTCCGTGGCAACACAGCTCACAGCAATCTCCAACTCCTGGGCTCAAGCGATTCTCTTGCTTAAGCCTCCCAAGTAGCTGGGACCACAGGCACCACCAATGACCACAATGCCCGGCCATTTCTTTGTTGTTGTTGTCGTTGTTGTTGTTGTTGTTGCAGTTATCGTTGCTATTTTAGCTGGCCTGGGCCAGGTTCAGATCTGCCAGCATTGGTGTATGTGGATGGCGCCCTACCCACTAACCTATGGGCACCACCCTGTCATGTTAAATTCTCTGTGATAGAACTCTCATTTGTCCCTCTAGTGTTGGTTGTTTTTTTTAATTATGGTGATAAACACATAATATGTAATTCACTCTCTTAGCCATTTCATGGTGTTAACGATATTTACATTTGTTATATAATGTTCTCTAGAACGTTTCACCTCGTAAAACCAAACCCCCCTACCCATCAAACACTGGGGATCTCTCCTCCCTTCAGCCACTAGAAACCACGAATCAACTATCTATTGCCGTGATTTTGACTCTTCTACATGTTGCATGTATTTATACAGTATTTGCCCTTTTGTGACCATCTAGTTATTTTGTGTACTTTATTTATGTGTCCATTTCACAGAGGAAGGGATGAAAGAAGGGGGCCATGTTTATTTTTTAAGGAAAAGTTTACATATAAAGTATCTCACATTTTTTCCCTCCAGCCTAAAGCATGATTCTGCATTAAGCCACTGTCAATACCCTCTAGCCGGAGACCGCTGGAGACACACCTAGAGTTGAGCAGGTTGAATTTATTTTTCATTTGCAGCAAAGGAAAAGACATACCTGAGCACTGTGCCGTGTCTCTGCAAGAAGATGTTAAAAAAGATTTATTGAAGATTTGGACTTTGAATAGGTGTTTTTGAGAAGTATCTAAGGAGACAGAATTTGTTCTACATAATTGCTGTCAGGAAGTAAGGGCAATTCAGTGACTGGATATCTCAAGAAATCTTATTATAGAGAGGGAAGACTAGAGCAAGGGTGAAGTTGTAATTAGCAAGGAAGAAACTTAGAACTCATATTAACCAGAAGAGGGGGTGTTTGGCATTTTGTGGCTTTTTCGCAGTGACTTTATTTTGGTCTATGCTTAGACAAAATAATGAAGTGGCCTTATTTTGTCTCACTTTATCATGGTCTCAGAGTAGCCTTGTCTGATGTTATAGTCTGTGAGATTGTTTATGTTCAACAAGGAACAAGGTGGCGTGGCCGGACCATCAGTGCAGTTCATGATAACACTGAGGTGTGGTCATAAGCATCAGGCCAGTGGCTGGATTTCAGGGCCTGCTATTTTCTTCTTTGCCACTTTTGGAGACTTGTGGGATTAGAATCAGAGAAATCTACAATGCAACCTCAGTTTCACCTCTTTGTTGCGGAATGATCATGAGTAAATGTGACTCTCTGTCACTTCAGTTGCATATTGGTACTTACCTGTAAGGAACATGGTGAGCCTTAAATGAGATGGAAGATCTAGAGCACAGAGCAGACTACTTTGTGTAGAGTTAAGAGCTCATGTTAGCCATACTGGCCTCTCATTAGCTCTCTTTCATGAGGGATTCCCCCCTCCCACTTTTTTTCATATAAAAAACACACTTTAGGTGGCCTCTATGTGTCAGGCACTGTTCTAGGCATGCAGTGGTGAACAAGGCACCCATGGCTTCTGGCCTCACATTCTGTAATCTAGTGCGAGTGCACTTAAATAGCCAATTTAATACAGGGTGAAAGGTTCTATGAAAAAGGACTGTAGGAGTCTTTACAGTAGTTTGGCAGGGTTGGAGAACTGTCTCTGGGAGGAAGTAGGGCTTATTTTGAGAGAGGATAGGCAGAAAAAGTAAGGTCTCAGACAACTGAGGTCTTCTCAAGGGGACCCCACAGATACACCTGCGAGGTCCTGCCCGTGGTGACTCAGCTCTTAGGAATTTGTAGAAACTTAACTTCCTGGGACCTGGAAACTAAAACTTCCGCTTTTGTGAGAGCCTGAGATTCTGTAAAAGCTGGAGCCAGTTTCTCCGGCTTGATTCAAACTGACCAATGAGAAGGTGCCGATGGGCTGGAACTTTTTTTTTTTTTTTTTTTTGAGACAGAGTCTCAAGCTGTCGCCCTGGGTAGAGTGCTGTGGCATCACAGCTCACAGCAACCTCCAATTCCTGGGCTCAAGCGAGTCTCTTGCCTCCACCTCCCAAGTAGCTGGGACTACAGGCGCCCACCACAACACCCGGCCATTTTTTGGTTGCAGCCGTCATTGTTGTTTGGCAGGCCCGGGGGCTGGATTCGAACCCGCCAGCTCAGGTGTACATGGCTGGTGCCTTAGCCCATTGAGCCACAGGCGCCGAGCCTGGGCTGGAACTTTTTAACTGGAGATGAAAAGGAAAAGACCGAGCCAGTTGAGGAGCATGGCCTTTTGGGACTCTGGGTCTGCCGCTGCTTTGCCAACTGAAATAAAGCTCTTCCTCTTTTAAACATGGTGTTTGGGTGCTTTTTCTCTCCATTAGGCCTCTTCTTCCTGCAACATTTCTGGTTCCCTGACCGGGAATCAAGACCATCTAAAGAGAGAACAGGCTCAGATGCACCTGATTGTTTGTTTGTTTGTTTTGCAGAGACAGGGTCTCACTTTA
>CAUYON010131425.1:0-19875 GCA_963573935.1 Arctocebus calabarensis | reverse complement strand
ATGGAGCTGGAACACATTCTTCTTAGCAAAGTATCTCAAGAATGGAAGAAAAAGTATCCAATGTATACAGCCCTACTATGAAGCTAATTTATAGCTTTCATATGAAGGCTATAACCCAATTATAGCACAAGAAGATGGGGAAAGGGGTAAGAGAGGGAAGGGGAGGGGGAGGGTGGGTGGAGAGAGGGTAACTGGTGGAAGGATAGGTGAAACCTACTAAATGCAGAACACAAATGATTTCACACAATAAATGAGAAAATCCCATGAAGGTTATGTCAAACAGTTGGATGATAATATTTCAGATTGTATATGAAGCCCGCACACTGTACCCCATGATTGCACTAACGTATACAGCTATGATTTAATAAAAAAAAAAAATTTAAAAAATCACATTCCTAAGGTAAATACTTTTAGAAATACTGTATAATATTATGTACATTTTAGAGGTTATTGATTCTACTAGTATTTCCTTGAAGATTTTTGCCTCTTTATTAATGAGCACAGAGGTCATAATTTTTTCTTTGTTAAAAGATTTTGCTCTATTTGAAGTATAAGGTTAAATTAACTCAGTGTAAATTGGGAGTATTTTTTTCTCCTTTGTTATAATTGTTGCTTTATTTTTTGAATAATTTATAATAGATTAGTATAGAGTCTTTAAAGTTTTGAAGAAATTCACCAATGAATTTTTCTTAACCTATTTAGAGAAAAGAATTCTAACAACAATCACGTGGGCTTGGAAGAGGCTAATCCATCCCTAGCTGAGCTTCTCACTTAGACCTCATCCTTGGGTATTGTTTATATCTAGATTCCTGAACCAGAGAAACTGTGAGTAATGTGTGTTCAGCTTTGAGCCATGTGGCATTTTGTTATGCAGTCACTAATAAATAATCCACTTGACCTTCTGGATTAGATTCTAGAAATAAAAATGTCCTTAGTAGAAAACCTGGTAAACTATGGAGAAAGTAGTTCATTTGGTAGTTTAACCTCTGCCAATTTCTTAGGTTTTATGAATAGACTGTGACTATAGAACATATTAACTTTCTTGTACATTTATGGGTGTATAAAAAGCTCTCCACTATTTGTACATATCTCTGAACATAAAATATTATTTATTATTTCAAACTTACTTTTCAAGTTTTGCTTTAGCATAAAACAAAACAAGTAAAACAAAGACATAAGCACAATATCATGACATCAGGAGACAATGGACACTTACTTAGGGAAGGGACAGCAAAGCAGATTTGCTTAACTAGTTAGTTTTCCAAACACAGGTGTATCCGCTTCAGTAGGACAAAGTTAGCCCCAGTGAGTCTCATCCATTTTGTCTTTCAAATTATATTCCTTTTACTTCTAACATTTTGTCAATTACTCCATCACAGACAGAATATTTTGTCTCATATATCACAGAAAGTCCCATTTTGAGATATTGTTTAGCAGTGTTGCCATAGGATCCCATTAATTCTGTTTTGGAAGGTATTACTTTTACATTTAAAGAGACAAGACTAAAAACATCAGTGACAGAAAATATTAATCATATTTCTAGATATAAGAGAGCATATTCTTGGTATAGAGATTTGTTCCTCAAATTATTGTAAGAGAACTATACCTTCAAGCCATTTAGAAACCCATTGATGATTATTATCATTCTACAGGTTTCACAATGAGTTCTTCGGGACTGTGCATTCTGTTAACACTCATATCTAGTAAGTATAGTGTCTATAATATAGACAGAACAAAAGTATAGTGTCTATAATATAGACAGAACAAAAGCCACAAAATAGATCACAGGTGAACAGGGCACAAAAGTGTTATTTATAAAATGTGGTCATTTAGTCCAATGCCTGCTTACAAATCCTGGATATAAATATATAGACAACAGGTTTTTGACAGGTGAAGTCATGTGAGTGATTTAGAATGTGTTGTGCACAGGTAGAAAAAAACAAAAGAACAACACATTGTAAGATGTCACCAACCCAGCTGTGATCCAAGAGGTGGACATGGTATAAATGATGGCTCTGGCTTTGTGCCATCTAAACAAAGAATTCCAATTAGAAATAGCTGTCCATTCTTTTCCCTCATAGGTACCTGTTCTCAGGCCACATCAGTCTGCTGGCTACCACCAGGGTTCTATCTAGAAAACATGCTTGCAAAGGTGACCAAGCCATGAGACTGCACACTGCACTGCCATGGAGATACACACAGCCAATACTGTGAGTTTTTGTTCCATAGTCATGCCATATTCTTCACAGCACATGGAAAACTTCAGTGAGCTATGAGTTTCTGCTGCCTGGACACCTGGAGGGAGAGATACAGTTTACCTGGCCCACATTATTCACTCCTGGGATAAGGAATGTAGGGTTCTTGAGGCATTGTACTTGAGCATCTATAATTCAAGAAAAATTTTAAATCCTCTAATCTCATATATTTCACCCCCTTAGTTATGACAGTCTCATTTAAATTTTATATCTTCACACATGTGGGGTCATTCCAGCAATTCTTTTTAACTGGAGATCCTATAATGTCTTCACATTAGAGCCTGATTAGACCTTAGAATTCAATGGCTGAATGGTTCACAAATTCCCTTTTCCTCTTCCTTGCAATGTATTCTGTTTTACTTCTGTCATGATGTAGACTGTGAATCTTCTATGTCAGTGGTTCTCAAACTTCCTAGTGCTGCAACCCTTTAAAACAGTTCATCATGTTGTGGTGACCCCCAACCATAAAATTACTTTCGTTGCTACTTCATAACTGTAATTTTGCTACTGTTATGAATCATAATGTAAATATCTAATATGCAGGATTATTTAGGTGACCCCTGTGAAAGGGTCGTTCAACACCCAAAGGGGTCACAAGTCACAGGTTGAGAACCTCTGTTCTATGTCACAAAAAAATGCCCCCTGCCAAAACAGAAGGCCAGAGTGGAAGGTCATAAATGTTCCACAAGTAGATTTGGACATGAGGGCCTCCTCAAGGTGGAAATTCAAAATCAATGAGCTCTGAGTGCTTGGCTTTCAAGGAAATAGATACAATTGTCTTAAATGATGTCACAGTCATATATAAGTCTCATGACATAAAAGTTAAAATTTACCACAATATCCTAGATCAGGGAAATTCATAAAGGTTAGCTTCATCCCCACAATTCTCAAAAAGATGTCACTGCATACAAACCAGGTTTTCACACCACATCACAAGATCAGAACCAAACATTCGGTCTCCACACTTGAGGCTATTTAGACATTAGAAATTCAATGGATGAATGGTCCACATGTCTGAGGTCATGACTTCATCTTCTCCTGTTCAGCCTTTCAGCATCTAAAACTGCATGTATGTTTCAGTCAACATCAGAAATCATGTGTGGAGAGTGGGCTGTGAAATGGCAGCGCTTCCATAGCCTGAAGAACATTCAGAGAATGAACCCCCAACTGCTTCTGAAAGGGTACCACTCAACTGGCAGAGATCTCACAGACCACCAAGGCTTGTGTGAAAGGTCTTTATTGGAGAGGGGTGATGCAGATCAGCACCAAGGAGGAGAGACAGGAGAGAGAAAAGAGAGAGGGGGAGACAGGAGAGAGCCAAAAGAAAAGCACACCCTTATATAGGTTTGGTTAGGGCGGTGATAGGATAGTGGATTAGCCAATAAGGCTCTGGTGGGAAGAGCCGTTAGGGGCAGGCCATAAGTTTGAAATTTTCAGTAGGTAATTGGGATAGGGGGTTGAAGTAAGTTTTGCAGTTACCTAACATTCCTCCTTTCTTGATATGTTAAAAATAGAGGGTTGGCCTTGGGATAGGGGATGTGGAGTTCTGTCTTCTGTAGCTTCTTCCTGCTGTGCCGGGGGGGTAGTTTTAATTGGCCAGGTAGAGGGCGATTATGATCTTTTCTGCTGGGAGGATGTAAGTTTTTGTTTTCAGACTGTCCTTTTAGCGGTGGTTGTTTAGAAGTGGTGTTTAGGAAAGTCTTATGGCCTGGAGTACAGTGTAGCCCATTTACAAAGGACAGTTTCTTTTTGTTGTAGGTTGGAGCACCAACTGAGTAGTTACCTGTTGAGACAACTTTGAGAGTTGAGTTTGAATAAAATGAGTAATGCATGGAGTAATAGCCATTAGCCTAAGGATGACAACTATAGATGTGAGGAAGGGTAGAAGCACAACCCAGAGTGGGTTTTGAGTGAACTAAGAGGAGAAACTTGATGACTCTAATTTACATTGTTTTTTTTGTTTGTTTGTTTTTTTGTTTTTGTTTTTGTTTTCAGAGTTTGAGGCTTTCTTGGAGTGATTGAACTTTGTTAGTGATTATTTCAGACTCATTACCAAAGAAAAAAATCAACTTAAAAGGAGAGAAGTTGGAGGATTTCTTTGGTAGGGAATGTAGGCGTAGAACTGCCAAGGGTAGAAGAGTGATTTAGTTTAAGTGAAGTCTGAGTGAAAGTTTGGTTAAGGTAGATTTTAGGGAATTGTTGGACTTTTAAACTTTCTCTGAAGATTGAGAATGGAAAGGAATATGGAAGTTTCATGGGATACCTAAGGCTTTGGTTAAGGTTTGAGAAATGTTGGAGATGAATTTAGATTCATTGTTGAATTGTAAAGAATTATAGGGGCACCCTGTGATGGGATTCTAAAGTGGGGAATAATGTCTTTGAATATAATAGAGGCAATAGTTATAGTTCTTTTGTTTATAGTAGGAAAGGTTTTTAATTTAACCTGAGAAGGTATCTATTAATAATTTTTGAGGTATTTATAATTTTTGATCTTAGGCATTTGTGTTAAGTTAAGTTGTCAGTCTGTTTTAGGAAGAAGTTCTCTAGCCTGGTGAGTTGAAAAGTGTGGGAGGTGAGACTTTGTTTGTGGGTTGGAGTGCTGGTAGATTTTATGGGATGATGTAAGTTGATTTAGAAACTCTAAGTCTATTGCTGAGAGAGGAAAGAAAGCTTTGAGGAAAGCTTGGTAGTAAAGTCTGAGAGTTGGGGTGAAACAATTTGTGGAGATAGATGAGGAGGTCACAAGTGGGAGGTTGATTTGTTTATTTTACTGTAGTAGTAATAGGAGCAGAAACAAGCAGGAGGTATCAGGAGATGAGTGTTGGAGAGTAGCTGTAAGCACTGCACGATCAGCTTGGTTGTTACTCTTTGATATTAGAGTAACTGGGGTTGCTAATGCCTTGAGACAAGGGGCCCAAACTCTAACAGTGTAATCTAATTGTTTTGAGAGATAGGCAACTGGAGTAAAGGTGGGGCCTAGCTGATGTCCAAGCACACTGAGAGCAAACCCACAGTTTTCTGTGACACATAAGAGGAAGTGGTGAGAAATATCAGAAAGGTGGAGGGTTAGAGCTTCTAATAAAGAATGCTGTAGAGATTTAAAGGAAGTGGAAATGGAGGTTAGGAGAGGCTCATGTGGGTCACTTTGAATAGTATTAAATAAAGTAGTAGTTAGGAGAGAAATGTTGGTAATTTATGCTTTGAGGTATCTAGCTAACCTTAAAATGGAGAGGAACTTTTGTTTTGTGGTGGGTAAGGGAAAGTTGCAAAGAAGGCTTTTTCTGTCTATGGTAATAGCTTTGAAGTCTGGGGACAAAAGAACACTAAGGTGACTTTTTGTTGGAATAATTGAACCTTTGAGGGAGAGACCCTAAATCTCTTATTTGTAAGGAAATTAAGGAGAGAACAGGGGTTACGTGTAGAGTTATGTAAGGTGGGACTATACAGTAGGAGGTCATTAATATACTGAACTAAGGTTGAAGGAAAGGGATCATAAGACTGGAGATCTCATGATAATATTTGGCCAAATAAGTGGGGGCTGTCATGAAATTCCTGTGGGAGAAGAGTTCAAGTAAGTTGGGAAGAAGTCTGAGAAGTAGGGTGAGTCCATGTGAAGGCAAATAGATTTTGGCAATCAGAGTGTAGTTTAACAAGAATTGGAGAGCAGAAGGCAATTGAGGTCATTTTAGTATCCCAAACTTTAGGATTTACTTGCTCTGGTATGTGCCAGAGTGATGAGTCTTTGATGGCTTGAGAAAGGATGAGGCAGAGTGAGGCAGAAGGAGATGGGTCAGCATCTATTAATTTAAAATTAAAAGTGAGGGTGGCACCTAATTTGGAAAGTATGTCATGTCCCAGAAGCAGAACTGGACAGGAGGGCAACACTAAAAAGGATATGTAAATGAGAAATTGCCAATTATGCAGTGTAAAAAGGGAGTTTGACATGGACGGTGGGAAAAATCCTCTACCCTGACAATAGAGGTGGGAGACAGGGAGGTAGGACCACTGAACTCTTTAAGAGCTGAGAAGCTATCTTCTGTGTCTAATAGGAAGGCTATCATCCTACCTGCCACTATCAGGGTTTCCCTTGTGGCTGCAGAGGTGATCTTCCTCAGGTGAGAGTAGCCAAGGTCTTGTCAGTCTTCAGAAGAGTCAAGTCCCAACAAGTCTGCTGTAAGTGCTGCAGGTTGGCTGGACCCATGCCCTCTCTGGGCCAAGGGGCAGTCAGCCTTCCAATTGCCCTTTCTTTTGCAGAGAGGGCATGACCCTGGTGGGGGTCTAGAATTGGGACAGCATCATATTCAGTGGCCTTCTTCACCACATTTGTAGCATGGTCCAGGTGGTTGAGTTATGAAGCGGCTTTTGGCCCCTGATGACTTAGGCAGGTTAGGAATGATGGCCTTAGTGACACTGTAATGCTTTAAGCTAGCATTTGATAATTTTGGGTTTGAGATTTTTTATTTTCCCTTCAGAAAACATTATCTCATCCCATGTAAATCTTAAAGGCTGTGTCTAAGATTACGGCCTGGGGTGTCAGGGGTCCATGCTCCAAGCGCTTTAGCTTATGTTTGATGTTGGGGTAACTTTGTTTAAAGAAATAAATTATGAGAATGTTTTTCCCATCTATTGTTTCAGGATTTATATTAGTATACTTAATAAAAGACTGGGTAAGGTGTTGGAGGAAAGTTGAAGGATTTTTAGACTTATCTTTTATGACTTCCAATAATTTATCATAATTGGTAGCCTTTCTGGAGGAAGCTCTAAGTCTGTAAAGAATGCATGTAATAAAAATGTTTTCACTTTTTTTTCAGCATTATTATTACAATTCCAATTTGGCTGAGAGCTAGGGTCCATGTTGTCACTTGTAGGATGCTTATTGTTTGACATATAAAATTGATTTGCTGCCTCTTTTGCCCTCTCCCACACTCATTTGTGTTCATTAGAGGTTAGGATATTGGCTAAAATAATAAAAACATCATGTTAGGTAAGTTGATAGGACATACTAGTAAATTGAAACTCTTGAATAAAATGAGAAGTATTAGAAGTAAAGGAACCTAGTCTAACCTTAAGGTGTGTGAGTTTAGTCATGGGGAAAGGGACAAATAGAGATTATACCATCGACTGCAGTTACCTCATGGAGCAGGGCTAGGAAGTGAGAGGGAGCTGAAGGTCCCTCTAATTCTGGAGACTGATGGGAACGGGAGCTGGAGCGGGTGAGGGGACAGGAGGGAAGTGAAGTGTGAGTAGTGGATGTAGTAGAATTAGTTTGTAATTTGTTTACATTGCTACACAATGGCACTGTAGGACCATCATATGGAGGAGCTGGAGGAAGAAATGAGTAAAGAGGTCTGGAAGTGTTTTTTGGAGCAGCCAGCAGTGGACCTAGAGATGACATGGAAGAGCTCTGAGGGCTAGCTGGAGGGGAGGCATTAGGAGATGAGCTCAGATTGGTTGATGGGGAAGTAGGAGGGACAGAGGGTGGAGGCAACTGTGTAGTTGAGAGAGGAGCCAAAAATTATAGGGCCAGGACAGGAATTACTCTGGTTTCAAACCAGCTGTCACTTGTCTGCACAGTGGAGGTTCATCTGCCAGGTTGAATAGGTCTGGTTCAGGGAGATAGAGAGTATAAGAGCCTTTCGCTACAAGAATTTTGGAATTATTTGAACATAAATTAGATTTGGTTTTAAGATAAGAGAAGTATTGAACATAAGGAACCTTGCTCCATTTGCCAAGGTATTCATAATAGTTATAGAAGTTTTGAATTAAAGAAAAATTAAATGAACTATAGCTTGGTCAGATGCTCTGGTTGTCTGCTTGTAAAACCTGGGTAGAGAGTTTAATTCTAATCCTAATTCTACCAGGTGGTATAATAAGTACTCCAAGGGGGAGTTAGGTGGGATAGAATAGCCTGGCGATTTGTTGCAGAAATAAAGCATGAGCAGAATCACGTGAGGACCAGGACAAAGGGTGGACATCTCTGCTGCTTTGTTGCTGGCCATGAAAACAAGGACATGTCTAGGACAGTTGTTACCTAGATCTGTGTCAGACCCTTTAGGCCAGGAAAGCTTGAGACCTGGCGCCAGGAATTTTTGTGCAAGGCATGGAAGCTCTGAGCTAGGTCACGTAAGGTCAATGGGAATAGAGAACTGAAGCTTCGAGAAATGGGTGAATTGCCAGGAATGTAAGCAACCCAGCCCATGATTCGGGAAAACTCACTCCCGTAGGGTTACTCACCAAGTTTGGATGAGGCCAGTGTTGAGTGCTGCTTAGAGCGCCTTGGTGGATGGACACAAGCCGATACAGTGGTGAATGACCAGAGTGCAAGAAGAGGATAGTGAGGTCTTAGGAGCTTGGGAGCATTCCCTACTTTAATCCCACTTCTGACACCAGATGAAAGGGTGGCACTCAACTGGCAGAGATCTCACAGACCACCAAGGCTTATATGAAAGATGTTTATTGGTGGGGGATGCTGCAGAGCATCACCAAGGAGGAGAGAAAAAGGAGAGACAGAGAGAGGAGAGAGAGAGAGAGAAGAGAGGAGAGAGAAAAAAGGGAGAGAGAGAGATAAAGGGGAGGGAGAGAGAGGGAGAGAAGAGAGAACCAAAAGAAAAGTAAACTTTTATATAAGTTTGGTTAGGGGAGGTGACAGGATGGTAGATTAGCCAATAAGGAGTTAGTGCTATGGCGGGAAGGGCTATTAGGGGCAGGCCATAAGTTTGAAATTTTCAGTGGGTAATTGGCATAGGGAGTTGAAGTACATTATGCAATTACCTAAAAGCTTCTCCTTCATTCCCAAAACAGTCACAATTTTTGGAGAAGTGCTTGCTCATGCCCTCCAGAAATTCCCAGCTGAGGAATTAGAATGTGTGCTTCTCCCATATGTCCATGACCCCCTTTTAGGGCACTCTTCTCAGGAGGACTGCACCCAAGGCATGGACTGTCTTTTATGACATCTAGAGGTATGTAGCTAAAAAGTGTCCAAACAAAAGGCCCTGATTTGCCAGTGGCAAGTATGTTATGTAGAATTTACTATCCAGCAGGGGTAGAGGTATCTAGGCATGAAATGGAGGCAGGTCATTACTTGCCTCCCCACCCCCATGAGCTGAAAGCAGGTTTGGGAATTCTTAGGTGTGGTCAGCTTTTGTTGTCTTTGGATCCCCAACTTTGCCATCTTGTCTTAAGCCTTTGTATGAGGCAACTAAAGGAGAGGAAGGAGAGCCCTTAGAATGGGGAGGAGGACATGAACATACTCTCTCCAGCTAAAGATGAGGCTGATAAATGCATCTGCATTGAGGCTGCCAGACTTAGCCAAGCCCTTCACTCTGTATGTATCAGAGAGAGTAAAGATGTCTGTAGGTGTGTTAACCCAGCTTGTTGGGTCCTAACCAAGGCCTGTAGCTTACCTATCTAAGCAGTTGAGTGGAGTGGCAAAAGAATGGCCACCATGCTTACAGGCTCTAGCTGCTACTGCTCTCCTTGGGAAAGAAGCTGATAAACTGACTCTAGGGAAGAATCTCAGACTGAAAGTACCCCACTCTGTGGTCACTTTAATGAACACAAAGTAACAATGCCCTTCGAGGACTTTCAGGTAGAATTTACTGAAATGCCCAGGTTTAGAAGGAACAAGTACTTGCTGGTGATGGTCTATCAGATTTGGAATAGTTAAAAGCCTTCCCCACTTGGATAACAATGACTCTTGAAGTAGTAAAAGTATTGCCCAGAGAAATTGTCCCATGGTTTAGGTTGCCACTCTGGTTTAAATTTGACAATATGGTAGCCTTCATATCAGAACTAGTGAAAATAATAAGCTAAATATTTGGATAACTTATAGGCCTCAAAGCTTAGACAGGGTAAAGTGCATAAGCAGGACCATAAGAGCAGAAATTTATAACCTCTGCTAGGAAGCAAACCTTAACTGGATATAGGCCTTGCCACTGCTATTGTTCAAAGAGGCCTCTGTCAATCCAGTGCCATTTAGCAGGAATACCTAAAAGAACTGAGAAAGACTGAACTGAAAAGACAAAAACCCTGGAAAGAGTAGCAAGGAAAATCTCCACTGGGGGAATTAACCGTGTTCTGTTTAGTCTTTTGTGTCTTAACATCCTTTCTCTCTGGAAGATCAAGTGGAAAAAGTCCAGGTCTAGAATCAGAAACTGGTACCCCTGAAACCAATGTAGAAAGGACTTTGTCCTGAGCACACACACAGCAGTGAAAGTGGAAGGAATCCTCACCTGGAGTCATCACAGCTGGCTGATTATGGTTTCACTTCCATTTGGAAAGTAAAGATAACCTTTAAGATAGTCAACATGCTCTGCTCCAGCCACATACTAGGAGCTGGCTGGTCAATGCATGGCTGAAGCCTGAGGAAAGTCCTCGAGGGACTTATCTTAATTGGACTCTGGACTTTGGGAAAAGGGGGGGAAATGTCACAGGGAAAAGTAAAAATTCATATATATATTAGCCTACCAACATGGTACTTTTAAGGCCTGAGTGGAGAAGCCAAGAAGAGTCACAGTCCCTAAGACCTCAGTGATAAAAAGGAATTAATATCGGCACCTGCAGAAACAAGCTGATATTGAGACTTCAAATTAAAATATATTGGAGTCTCAAAAGGGGGGAATGAGAGAGGATACCTGAGAAGGGTGAGGTCTAGGAGAACATAGCTGCTCAGAGAGACCACAAAGTTACACTTGCAGGGTCCTCTCCATAGTGACTCAGCTCTTGGGAATTTGTAAACTTAACTTCCTGGAAGTTGGAAATTTCCAAGTTCTATGAAGTACTGCTGTTCTGTAAGGGTTGGAATAACATCTCTTGCTTGATTCAAACTGGCCAATAAGAAGGGTACCTGTGGGGTGAAATTTTTTGACTGTAGATAAAAAGGAAGAGACCAAGCCATTGCTCGGGGAATGTGGCCATTTGAAATTCTTCTATGATGTAAGCTGCAGGCTGGTGAATAAAGCCCTTCCTCTTATTAATGTGGTGTTTGGGTGCTCTTTCTCTCCACTGGGCCTTGTCTTCTGGCAACACTGCAATTTGTACCCTTTTTGAAATGATCAATTTTAATTCCCACATAATCGTTAAAAATGTATACCTTTTTTTTGCACCCTCTGTACATAACAAGTTTTATCCAATTATTTCTTGTAATTGTGAATAGTGCTATCTATCATATGTGAATTCACATTTCTCATTATTCATATGTGAGAAATAATAATTCACATATGATAAATATGTTTGTGATTGTAAATAGTGTTTGTCATAAGGTAAATTGAGTGAACATCATCCATGTGATTAAAAAGATGAGTGGATATGAATAAAGAAAGAGAAACATAAATTTATGGATTGAAGAATTGAATTTGAAGTACATATCTGAGGAAGCATAGTTCTTATTTCTAATGCTAAGGCACGAATTTTAAAAATAAGGAATTTTCTAAATATTTAGAAAAATATAAACCTAACATTCTAATGAACCATTCAAATAACTAACTCTTTACAATTTGTATCTTCTTCTCTAATTTATTTATTATACCAAAGATTATAAAACACAACTTTCCCATAAACAAAGTAGGAATTCCAGTAGTTCACTACTAATTCTAATCTCTCCATTAACCAGGTAGAATATAAATGGGGTTAGTTAGTTTGTATTAAAATATGTATGTTTCCTGAATACCAGACCTGCAGATAATAGATGAACCACTATTATTTAACACTGAGAATTGGGTAGTCAAGGGGGTTTATTCCCTTCATTCTTCAGTGCATATTTTGACATCTTTGAAATGAGATGCATGTTAAATTTGAAGGGTTGAAATATTTTTTGTGCAGAAGTCAGTCATAATGTGATTATCCACACACATGTGGTATACAAACATGAACTTGATATAAACACTTTTCATTCATATCTTTGCATTATATCATCTGCATCAAAACTTGAAAAGAAGGCTGAATGTGAAGGCTCATGCCTGTAATCTCTGCAATTTGGGACACTGAAGTAGGAGTATCACTTTAGGCCATGGGTTCAGGAGCAGCCTGAGAAACATAGCTACACGTGTCTCTATAAAAAAGCAGAAATATTAGCCAGGCATAGTGGCCAGCACCTGTAGTCCCAGCTACTTGAGATGCTGAGGCAAAAGGGTCTCTTTAGCCAAGGAGTTTGAGATTACAGTGAGCTATGTGATGACCCTGATGTGCTCTAGTTGGGGCTACACACTTAGACACAAAACAAAATACCTTACAAAGAAAGAGTGCATAGGACTCTCACAAGAAATGCAGCAGCAGCAGTACTTCTGATTAGCACTGGTGATGAACATGGGGAAAGTCATGGATGCATAAGAGTTTGATCTGAATAAGAGAAAGTTTAGGAATACCTTTGACAATGTGTTTTGTGTACATTATTCCTTTGTTGTAGTCATAGAATGATATAAGATAAATGTTGATATAAGTTTCTATAAATTTGGAATTAAAAATAATTATACTGTAAAAACTCCAAGTGACAAGAAATATTTGTTTCATGTTATGGTTTTATCTTTCATTCTGATACATAAATCAATAATACTTGGTATGTATAATGGATCTAAAAGATATGTATCACATGTTATTAAATAAATTAGTCTTAATGGTAGATGTGGACCTGATACTATACTACATGTTCTATGTGTCGGTTATTCATACAATCCACTCAACCTCTCAGGAGAGAGGCACTATTACCCACCTATGGTCTGGATCTGGATCTAAAAGGCAAACAAAAACCTTAAATTTGTCTCAATCTGTCTTCAAAGCCTTTGTTAATATCAACTATGTAAATACAGTATTCTTTAAATAAGACGAATTCCTTCTAGACCTAGTTTTATACCCCACCCAATATTGATGAATATCTTTTTCTAAGTTTGTTATACTGTATTAAATATTTATATACAGGGTGGACATAAAGTTCATGTGCAATTTCAAAAAGTTTAACATACTAATTTGAACATGAACTTTATGCACATTCTGTATAGGTCTATGATCCAGATGAACTAAGTATTGTTTAAAATATGAAGGAAAAGTGACATTTTTATTCCCTCTATGAATATTCAATTTAATAGAATTTATTTGTATAAAAACAAATTTCACACTTATCAACTTATAAATGATTTGTATGTGTACACACACACACATATCTTTTTATACTTTATTGTCTTTTGTATTCAATGGTTTATTTCTCCGTCTCTGTACAAATGCCACACTTTCTTATTTACTACAAAATGTAGCACAAGGATTTTCTCTGAAGACCCTATTTTTCAAAATGTCTGTGCTTTTCCATAATGAAGAAAATGAACAGTAAAAACTTCCAGACCTTGCATCTGTAGCAGCATCCTCACGTGTACTTTGCATGGAGTAGTGAGTTAAGAACTTGTGGACATTACTGTTGTTTCTTATGAATGTATCCAATGTTCTTATGAATTTAAAAGAAATCCCTTCAGAACCACACCTCACTTTATTTATTAATACATTCAAGAAAAGCCAACAGTGATGATAGCTCAGAGATGTGGCCTTGGGCACTGTCCCAGTGGCACAGAGTGCCCTGTGGATGGGGTAATCCTCTTCCAGATCACGCCCAGCAAAAGGGAACCCACAGGTGGGGCTACTTGCTGAAGAACAACTGCTCCCTGTAATCCTTTGGTGGGGGAGTGGGATAGTTCAGTTCTTTGTATAAGGATAAGTTAGTTGAACAATCATTCCTGTTCTGACAAATCAGAATTCACCACTCTACTTCTTATATTGTAAGATTACTTCTTGGTGCTTGCTTTGAGGACAAAATACCTTTAACACTTGGGAATGTATTTTGTTCTTTTTTTCATTTTTGGTGACATAAGCATTATCTAAAATGAAATTAGCAGTTATGTACTGTGTATTAAAGCCTTTTCTTCTGCTGCTTAAAATGTATTCATAAGTGTTTCTCTAATAAACATTTAAATTACTTTAATCTTTTCATGTATCACTCTTTCCTATATTGAGTGGGAATAATATTTTTTTTAGAAAAGGCAGGTGTTATACGTTCTCTATTATAGCACTTTCTCTGATCCTCTGAAAAAATTCTTATTCAAAAGGAAATGACCAGGAACTATTCTGCCATCCACCACATAAACTTGGCTGAGTCTCATGCTTAAAAAGTACTGTGAAATTTTCTATTAAATGGTTAATGTTCTCTATTTGTGAAAGGTTACCCCAGGTATTAATTTCTGTAGTCACAACATGAAAATTCTCTATCTAAGTGTAGAGTCCAGCACTCTGTCAGTGTGCAAATGTGAGTTTTATCATATAGTTTGTTTTCTCTTTACCTAGTAGCTACAGATGTTGACTGGAGTCCATGGCCTGCCTCTTACTTCTCTCAGGGGGTATATGACATTTCCTTGTACATGTCATCCATTGCTATAGATGTGCCTCCCTTTCTTCTTCCTTCAGGAGTGATTACTGTAACTGTTTTCAATTCTCAATGACATAAAATAATGCCACTTAGAGAATGTGTACATATGAGTACATATGAGTAATATGCCTTGTTAGGACATATTTTAGTAACATTAGCTTATAGAAGGGAATTCCAATATTTTAGTATCTTTTCTCATCTAGCTTAATATTCTTTAAAAGATAGTCATGATTGTGCTGCAGTAAACATTCTGATATAGATATCTTTGTTATAATGTGATTTTTGGTCTTCTGGATATATAGCTAGTAGAGTAATTATAGGATCAAATGGCAGATCTATTTTTAGATATCTAAGTATTCTCCAAATATCTTTCCAAAAAGTATATATTAGTTTGAGTTCCCACCAGCAATGTAGAAGTGTTGCCTTTTCTCCACATCCACACCAACATGGTTTGGGGATTTTGTGATGTGGGATAATCTTGCTGGGGTTAGATGATATCTCAAAGTAGTTTTGATTTGCATTTCTCTGATGATTAAGGATGATGAGCATTTTTTCATGTGTCTGTAGGCTGTGTGCCTGTCTTCTTCAGAGAAGTTTCTCTTCAGTTCCCTTGCCCATCCTGAGATGGGATCACTTGTTCTTTCCTTGCTAATACATTTGAGTTCTCTGCGGATTCTGATTATTAAACCTTTGTCGGAGACATAACCTGCAACTATATTCTCCCATTCAGAGGGATGTCCACTTGCTTTATTAACTGTGTTTTTGGCTGTGCAGGAGCTTTTTACTTTGAACAGGTCCCAGTAGTGTATTTTTGAAAGGGCTTCAATTGCCTGGGGGGGGGTCCTCCTCCTAAAATATTTGCCCAGGCCGATTCCTTCAAGAGTTTTCCCTGCATTTGCTTCTAGTATATTTATTGTTTCATGTCTTAAGTTTAAATCTTTAATCCAGTGAGAGTCTAGCTTAGTTAAAGGTGAAAGGTGTGAGTCCAGTTTCAGTCTTCTACAGGTTTTGACTTGGCACCCAGTACCATTTGTTAAATAAATCAAGGAATACAGCAGTGTCTCAGGCTACAAAATCAACACTCATAAATCTGTAGCCTTTATATATACCAATAATAGTCAAGCTGGAAAAACAGGCACGGACTCTATCCCATTTACAGCAGCCCCAAAGAAGATGAAATATTTGGGAGTTTACCTGACACAGGATGTAAAAGATCTCTATAAAGAGAACTACGAAACTCTAAGAAAAGAAGTAGCTGAAGATGTTAACAAATGGAAAAACATACCACGTGCATGGCTGGGAAAAATCAATTGCCAAAATGTCTATACTACCCAAAGTATGTTGTCTTAAAATGGTTGTGAGAAAGCAACACAGGGATCCAAAAGAGGAGAATTATACAAAACAAATGCCTAGCAAGCTTTGAAAGTCTGAAATGAAGAATACAGTCTCTTGAAAGTAAATGGAAGATGAGAAATTTTCACAGCTTGGGGAGATCTCTGTAGAAACAAGCACAGTTAACAAAGTCTGATAATTTAAAACAATAAAAGTTTCTGGACTAGATATTGGTAGAGCAAAATGATATTCTGAAAAGGTGGATAATGTCCAAATAAAGTCTTTAGTTTAGCTATTAGTATGATAACAATGTGAATGCTTTGATTTTTATAATATTGTCATGAAAGTTATTTACTTTATATAAAATTAAATGAAGGAACTCTGAACTATTAGGCAACTTCTCTGTAAATCTCTCAAATATTTGATGTCAATCTAATTATAGTTTTAATATTTTCTACATATATAACTTTGAATAAATCATGTAACCTCTTTCAAAATCAATTTATTCTTTTATAAAATAGAATAAAAGACTCACATATATGACTGCTGAACTTCCTTTTCTAATATTCTGTGAGCATGGTGTGATGATATATGGAGATATCTATTAAATATTATTAAAATAATGAATGGATAAGTTGAGAAACTGATTGATAGACCTAATAGATTACTCATTCATTGATAATATAAAAAGGAAATTCAATTCAGCACATACCTAGGCATTTTCCAGCTTTTTAAAATGGATCTACTAGTTTAGTCTATTAACAAAATAATAGACATTGAAAATGTTTGCATAAATACTAAAATCTTCAGTACTTCAAATTACTTTATAAATGTTTTTTTTTTAGATATACCAATATATCTATTAATAATATGGAAGATCAACTTCATATCACTTAACTAATATGAGATGGTAGTTTTTACATTTTATAGTTAATAAGTTTTATAACAAAATATCTTTTAGAAATGCATTAATATTATGCATACACAGTGGAATTTCATATGTGCAACATTATCATGGAGATCCAAGCGATTAAGGGAAGGGAATATTTAAATATTTTCTTCTAATTATAGTACTAATAATGTACATCAGTTTACATATAAGAATGGCTTTATTCATTGGAGTCTGTGAATTCTCACAATAGTCAGCATGTCTTATTCTGATTTTGCCCCCTACTTCTTCCTTCATTTTCCCTCTTCTTCCTAAATACACCCTACTCTGCTTTAATGCCTTTCCTATTCTGGCTATGTTCAACTAAGTTTTCTATAAAATGTACCTGAGGAGTTCATGAGTGACAAGCTTCCCTTTTTTATAATATATATTATTTTCCCCTTAAAATTGTTATGGCATATAAGAGGGTGCCAAAAATGCATACACATGTTAAGAATAACATTAAAATTATACCACTCAATATATACTGATAACACTTATTACCTTACATATATTCTCTTTTATCTCTTGCACTTTTAGAGGTCGAACATGACTCAAGTATTACAATTTTAGTACATTTTTCTTTTACTTTTTAAAAATGTACATACATTTTTGGTATCCTCTGTATTCATACTTCTGGAATCTGGTAATATAAAATTTAGACACTATTGGGGACTCATTTGCAGAAAATGACCACAAAATCTGGACATAATAAAAAATGTGACTGTCTGACAGTACGAGAGAGAAAACAAAGCTCTAGAGCTGTGAGGAGAAATGTTTTATCATAGGTAGGGAGGGAGGAGTAAGTTCTCAATCGTTGTATCATTTTGTAGAGGGGAAAGCTAAATGGGATTGACAGGGAAGCTGGTAGTGACAATAATAGTAATTAAGATAATAGTTAATAAAAATTGTCTCTCAGGTTGGTGGACCAAGGAAGCTAAAGACAAGTAAACATCCAAATGAAGATGATAGAAGAATGAATAAATGAGTTACACGATAAATTATTAGATATTGTTCAAGATGAAAACAGAAAAAAACTACTGAAAACAAAGCCAGAGGCTTAAAGATGGTATCAAATGATCTACTGTATGTACAATCCAAATTTCTAAAGAAGAGATGAGTGAAAAGGAGGAAGAAAATTTGTTTGCAAATTTAATGGTCAAATTATTAAAAAATATGTTAAAATATATTTACAAAACACTTAAAAAACACCAAACAAAAATGGTTACACCAAGATACCTGCATCAAAATTATATCAAATTACTGAACGATAAAGAACAGATACTGAAGGCAACAATAGGAAAATAAAAGCACATTACATAATGGAAAATAAAAGTCCAATTAACAACAGAGACAGAGTCTCACTTTGTTGCCCTTAGTAGAGTGCTATAGCGTCAGAGCTCACGGCAACCTCAACTCGTGGGCTCAAGAGACTGTTGCCTCAGTCTCTCGAGTAGCTGGGACTACAGGCACCCACCACAACATCCAGCAGTGTTTTAGAGACAGAGTCTCGCTCCTGCACAGGTTGGTCTCAAAACCTGTGAGCTCAGGCAATTCACCCTTCTCGGCCCCTTAGAGTGCTAGGATTACAGGTGTGAGCCACTGTGCCCTGCAATATTTTTTCTTAACTGTTAATATTATGGGACACTATTTGCAACAAATTGTAAAATACACATTATCTTCAAGTGTACATGTTAATTTTAGTAGAATACAGAGTATACCAGGTCTAATGTTAAAGAGATTAAAGTAATATCAATAATATTTTCTAATGACAATAAAATTACATTTTAAAGTAATGACATTCAAATACCTAGAAGAACTCAAATTATTTGAAAACCATATACTATACCTCTATGTAATCCATGGCTTAGAAAAAAAGTATTGAAGCAAAAAGCTGATTCTTTGAAAAGAATTCATGAAAAATTCATAAAATTCAAAAAAGATTCATAAAATAAATATGAATCTCTATATAGACTAAGAGAAAAAAGGGAAATATTTCAATATACTGAATTTAAAAAGTGCTGTCATTACAGATCCTATAGGTATTAAAAGAATAATGAAATAATAAGGGATATTATTAAGTAATGCTTTGATAATGCATTTGACATCTTGATCAAGTAGGAAAATTCTTTGATAGAATACAATTACAAAAACTGACTCATGAAGAAATAAATTGTTTCTATATTAATTAAAATGAATTACAAATTAAATCCTTCCTTTAAATGAAAAAAATGAATGAATGAACAAAAGAACTATAGGCAAAGATTTCTTTACTGGAAAAATTGAAAACATTCAAATACTTCCTTGCTGCTGAATAAACAAAAATGTGGAATAATTGAATATTATTAAGTATTTCAAAGAAATTAAATATTGTTTTATGATACATCATACAAGACACAGAAACATCATGCTAACTGAAGGAATTCATACGTGATAGATTTTATGGTTCCTTTTAAATGAAAAAAATCTACACATGCAAATATTAGAAACAGGAAGCAAACTAGTGTTTGTTTAGAAATGGACGGCAGATGTCCAGAATAATTTTAGACACAAGGAAACTTTCTTATAGTCCCAAACTCATGTCAGCAACAGATTTCAACAAAATACCAAAGTAACTGAATAGAGGGAAAGATAACATTTTCCAAAAATCAGTACATTTATCAAGGTATTTGAATAGAATGAAATACAACTCAATTTTATATCTGCATTATACCTACATTTATTGAAATACAACTCAATTTTACATCTGCATTATACCTAATATTTAACTTAAAAATGAAATATAGACCAAAATTACAGAGCTAAATTTGTTACGATACTGATTAAAAATCTTTGAGGCAGTGGGCTAAAAAAAGTTTTATTTTACTGGATACAAAACAATGGTATATAAAATACCTATAAATGAAATGCATGAAAGTTATGAAATTTTCTTTTTCAAAAACACTTTTTTTTTTTTTTTT
>CAUYON010131421.1:0-10183 GCA_963573935.1 Arctocebus calabarensis | reverse complement strand
TTTCAGTCTTCTGTAGGTCGCCAGCCAGTTCACCCAGCACCATTTAAAAACCCAGAACTTTGGTGTAGTACTTTGAGGATAAACTGATGTAGCACTAGAAAGAATATTGTTATTTTTTAACTCAATTTTGCAAAGATTATTTAATTATCAAACTAATAATTAAATTACTCTAAAGAATGTCAAGTCAATTTGCTGCTAATTAATCAGTCTGTTATATTAGCTAAGACCTAAACAAGAAGTTTGACCAAATGCCAACTCATTGTCAAACCTCATTAGACACTACTGCTCCTTAACTTTCCTCTGCATCAAACTGGGCTGACTGAGAGGAAAATAAAGTTCATTGTGTCATCTATATGCAAGAATCCAGGGATAGACAAAGAGCAAGTTCCACACAAAGAAATTAGAAAAGAATGTCAGTCCTTGCCTGGTATACTTTCAAGTATTTTTATTTATCATTGTTATTATTTAGAGATAGGGTCTCACTATGTTGCCCAGGTTAATTTCAAACTCCTGGACTCAAGTGATCTGCCCACCTCAGCAACCCAAATAGCTGGGCTTATAAGCACAAGCCACCAAACCCAATTTCTGAAATTTTTTCAAAATGACAATTATTTAAGAAAAAATCCTATATATATAGAGGAAGGAAAGAAACATTCAGAGATATCAAAATAAAAATAAAGATAAACTCACATGTTTCTTTGGCACATAGTAGGTACTAAGTAAATATTTGTTGAATGAGTAAATTAACATGAAAAGAATTTGATAATATTAATTTCATGTAAGGTTGGCTTTCAAAGAAAAACAATATTTTGTTGAGCTCATAGCCAACTTTGTTCATGGTCTTTCATATATATATACACATATACATATATATATATATATATATATATATTTTTTTTTTTTTTGCAGTTTCTGCCTGGAGCTGCATTTGAATCTGCCACCTCCAGCATATGGGGCCAGTGCCTTACTCCTTTGAGCCACAGGCACTGCCCTTTCCTTAATATTTTATAGAATTTATACGTGTGAAAGATTATATATGTACATGTGAGGCAGAGATAGCCCTAAAAATGATATAAAAGAATCTCACTCCTTGAATTTCACTTTTATAAAAACTGTATCTAAAATAATTTTTTTACTTAATACCAATAAATAAGTGAATGTCGCTTGGGTAGACTGCATCTTAAACAAGAGCCAATGACAGGTTTAATATTTATTTTTCAATGGCAATTCTAAAATTCCATTATAAGAAATGAAAAATATGTGTGAAATCGGCAGATTTTCATGGCATTTAAAACATGAGCCAATGGACTTAAATATCTAGCTATCAAAATTTCAAGTGTGATTGGCCAAATTTTGCATCAGTTTTCCCCAGTCTCACTAAACGCCAAATTTGGCAATATTTGGCTTACTTCTTAAAAGTATAATTCCAAAAATGTTGTGCATAGATTTTTAATGCAAGGATAAACATATTGTTGTGTTTAATTTTACTTATTAAAACTGAGTCAGCTCCTTTCTTTTTAAATTCCCCAACACATCATGCGAATTTTGAGAAACCTGTGCAATTATAAACTCAAGGTAGGAAACTTCTTTATAGCATGTAAGGATTCTGCACTCCAGAAGTTATGTGTGAGAACATTAACCAAATTATTAAATAATACCCATAAGCACCTTGGTTAGGTCAGTGATATTTCAAAAGTTATAAATATTTCTTTTTTAAAAAATTAATTACGTTGGCTAAAGTAGACTACCCCAAGAATTCATTTGGCTTTCACTGTAAATTGTTAGGTCTTTTTACTTGTGTTCTCTTTTTCAATTGACAAATATGTGCTTTACATTGTGCTAAGTGAATTTTTCTCCATGACAATGGTCCCAGAAAAAGAATTTCCTTAGTACATTTAAAAATGGATGTGATGCAAACTGGGTGGGGTTACCAAAGCAAATAAAAACAATACTAAGAAATATGTCTAAATACAAGTAGAAAGTAAGTTCTTCGAAAAAAAGAGATGAAGGATTAAGAAGAGGGAATGAACATTTCTTCTCATTACATTGTTGAGCTAGATCTTTATGGTCCTCAGTTTCCTCCTAGGTTTATGTTTGTGTTCTTTGATTTGGCTTTCAATATTAAGATATCAACTCCAGATAAATAATAGGGCATGTAGAAGTACATTTATGTGTAAGGATATTCATTGTAGCATTACTTCTAATTGCAAAATTTAGAAAACATTTCAACACTGAGAGAATTGTTAAGGAAACTAATGTATCTTTGAATTACCATCTATTGCATAGTCATGAAAGATGATGGTATTTTATTTTTTATTTTCTTTTAATTTATTTTAATTGTAGTTTTTGGCCAGGGCTGGGTTTGAACCTGCCACGTCTGATATATGGGGTCAGTGCTCCACTCCTTGAGCCACAGATGCCGCCCAAGATTATGGTATTTTAAAAGAAATTTTATAATGTGGGGAAAAGCTCTTTCTCCAAATTTTTGGGTGAATAAATTTAACTGCATAACTTTATCCAAAATCAATGTATGAAAAGGGAAACTTGCAAATAAACACTCTAAAATATTAACAGTAATTGTTTTCTTGCCCTCTTTAACTTTTTCTAGGTATCATTTTTTCTGTAGTAAGGGCTGTATTACCATTTTTAAAGTAATATTTATTATTTTGTTTCAACCATAACCTTATTCTCATTAATGGAGTAGTATTTCATAATTTCAAAAAAGAATTTTGAAAATAGGGCAGCTCCTGTGGCTCATCAAGTAGGGCGCTGGCCCCCTATACCGAAGGTGACAGGTTCAAACCTGGCCTTGGCCGAACTGCAAAACAGAAAAATAGCCAAGTGTTGTGGCGGGCACCTGTAGTCCCAGCTACTCGGGAGGCTGAGGCAAGAGAATTGCCTAAGCCCAGGACTTGGAGGTTGCTATGAGCTGTGTGATGCCACAACACTCTACTGAGGGCCATAAAGTGAGACTTTGTCTCTACAAAAAAAAAAAAAGAAAGAAAGAAAGAAAGAATTTTGAAAATAAATTTTGCCATATCAATTTGGAAATTAAATTTTTTAATCTGTCTAAGCACTACATTTTCTGAGTTAGTCTGTAAATTTATTGAGACAAGCCAATAAACAAATGAATTCACTTGCTGTTTTCAAACATATTTAGAGTTCTTTGGGGGCAAAAAAAATCTAGGATGAAAAATTTTTTAGTTTACTTTTTTTTTCCTTTTGGATAGCGTCTCACTATGTCACCCTAGGTAGAATGCTCTCCTGTCATAGCTCACAGCAACTTCAAACTCCTGAGCTTAAGAGATTCTCTTGTTCAAACTACTGAGTAGCTGGGACTATAAGCATTCCCCCACAACACCTGGATAGTTTTTCTTTTTTTAGTACAGATGGGTCTCACTCTTACTCAGGCTGGCCTCATACTCCAGAGCTCAAGGAATCCAACTGCCTCATCCTCCCAGTGCTAGGATCATAGGCATGAGCCACCTCTCAACCTCAATCCACATCTTCCAGAAGGAATCTTGAACCTCCCACTCAGATGTGATCCTTCTTCTCCTTGAATTCCTTTAATTCTTTGAATCTTTACCATAGGCACCTTGTTGAGCCACCTTTTTCTAGCAGACTTTAAGTTATTTGAGTTCAGGAAATTATGTTTGTCACTCTTATCAGTTGCCAGTAGACACACATCCTATGATTAAAAGAAGTGAATTTATTATGAAAAAATTTCTAATGAGATTGATACATTTTGATATCGTAGGTCCAGAGCTTTGAAGAAGAAACTGGTAATCCCCTTGGGGTGACTTCAGGAACTGCAGGTAAGAATTCATCAATTGTCTTTCAGAAAGAGAATGTAAATATTTGGTGCTTAACTTTATTAATATGTATAGAGCTTGAGTTATCTGCTCCATATTTATCTATATTTTCAGATAACTGTCTATTTATAGTTATCTGCTTGAGATGCCCTATATTTATTAATCATCTAGAATACTAAAAAGCCTACTAGCAATGCAAATGTATACATAAATTTTAAAATATAAAAATGTTCAATATCTCTGTGGCTAATAGAGTATGTGGCATGTCTGACACTAACATTGTATGATCTGACATACATAGTGGAACCAGTTTCATAGGTGGGCTATGACTATGTGTGCAACTCTTTCTCACTCTTACAGCCAAACTGCTTGCTGTCACACAAGTCATATTGTTTTACTCAGTTTCATTTTTTCCATTTGTAATAAAGAGACAAATGCAGGCAATTGCTTTTTTCTTGAGATTGAGTCTCATTCTGTTGTCCTGGGCAGAGTGCCTTGGCACCATAGCTCACAGCAACCTCAAACTCTTGGGCTCACGCCATCCTCTTGCCTTGGCCTCCAAGTATCTAGGACTACTGACATCCACCACAACACCCAGCTTTTTTTTTTTTTAAGAGACTGGATCTCCCTCTTGCTCTTGCTCAGGTTGGTCTCAAACTCCTGAGCTCCAGGGTTTCACCCGCTTCCGCTTCCCAGAGTGTTAAGATAACAGGCATGAACCACCATGTACAGCCATAATACAAATAATTTTTAAGTTATCTTTCAGCACTTACATTCTAAAATTTGTATGATCTTGATGTCACATTCTCAGTGGAAAGAAGTTGCCTAGATGTCACTTTACAAATCATCTCCTACAGTGATGCTGTATCATCTTAGACAATAAAGAAGGTAGTCTTTCTCTACTCCTGGTTTTTATTCTCCCATTCAGCCTTCATTGTGATTCATTCAGCATTCCATGAGCCTACAAGGGAGCTAGTAGTAGGCAGGATTGGTCCAGCAAAACAGAGCAAGCTAGTGCATTTCCTGGAAGAAAATATGCAGATTTCTAATTTAATTTAGTGTGATGTCAAACACATCTTTTTCATTACAGAGTATATGTACGGTCTTCATTTTGCTAAATGCTGTTTAGAAATTATGCATTAGTAATTATAGGGTCCTGCTGATTACATAAATTGTTATCCTGCTCTTCAAAGTAATTACCACACAACCTACATTGAGGTTTATAAGATAAAATTAAACATCTGTTTTCTGTATAATTGAATGCTTTTCAATGAAATTGAAGGTCCCCTTGCCAATAGGAACTGCCTTCCTTGACATTCTATCAAGAGGTCTATTGATATCATGCAAATCCCAATTATTCCAAAACATTACTTGAGAAGTTAGGCAAAAAATGGAGAAAATCTGAATTATAGTACAGCATATGCAGTTTTTCTACTTTCAAAAATAGTGTTGTTAAACTAAGAAAAAATAGGACTGAGAACATACAAGTAAAATTAGCTCAATAAATAGCAAAGGGGGACTTGTTATATATATATGGAATCACTTTGAAATACATATGTGTGAATTTTTTTACTCAAAGTTCAAAGATGATTTCATTTGAAACATGAAGTACATGGACTGTTGTAACCAAAATGCTATGTCAGTAGCAATGTTGTGTACCAGGAATAGCCCTTAATTCACCTGGTTGTACTCTGGCTCTTGAGATAGCTCTTCTTGGAACACTCCTTTTGGAAACTCACTACCCATGTTGTGAGAAGTCCAAATTACATGGGAATGTCACGTAGAGGCACTCTGATAGGCTGAGTGAGCTTCCATGTGAATGAGCTATATTTGATGTCCAACCCAATCAAACTTTCAAATGGCTCTAGCCCAGATGTCATTTGAATGCAACTGTTTGAGAGAATCCAAGGGACAACCACACAGCTGAGCAAGCCAGCCCATAGAACCATGAAAGATAATCAATTGCTGTTTGAAGCCCTACAAATACACACAAATAGATTAAAAAAAAACACATGATGAACTCTTCAAATGTCTTTACAATTTAGTTAAAAACCAGTTTTAAGGCTGTTTTATCTCTACTAGTGGGCATTACTCTGCATATTAGCAGAGTGTCTAAGTATTTCCTAATTGAATTTAAGGAAATTGACTTCTTATAGAAGATGGAGGCCTAAGTCACTGAAAAATAAATTGTTGGTAAAATGACAAGGTAATATAAAGAAAAACAGGAAATACACAAAAGTGCTATTTAAAATGAAAAAAGGGGGAGCTTAGCATTAACATTCCAGAAGTCTTAAGGAATTGGTATGGAGCATATTATAGATGAAGTTGCAGACAATTCTAGAAGAGCCTACCCAGGGAATAAGAAATGAGTTTACTACAGAACTATACTAACATGTTCAGGTAATAATTTCCAAAATAATCTCACTGAACTATCAAATTAGACAAAATATGCCTTTCCTGTCACTTTGTAAAATGAGAAAACACAGCATAATTATCACAAGATTTAGTAGTTCAAAATCAGAGGTTATTCAGAAGAAATGCTCATTAATAAAAGAATGACTACAAAGAAGCACTACAAAGCCTTAGAAATGAATCTTCTTGATGAGATGAATGAGGACATTGCATCTGTGTAAGAGAATGATTTTCAATGAGTAAAGATTCTTTAAGATTTCTTTCAGGTAAAATACACAATGTCTTCACTAATGTACACAGCTATGATTCAATAAAAATAAAATAAAATAAATAAAATACACAATGTCTGATTCTGTTTCTGATGATAGCTAGGTAACTCCTAATAAGCTGATCCTCCCACTCAGGGCAAAGAATTTTTTTTCCTATTACATAGTAGGTCTTTTTTCTTGTAAATTTCAGGTTAATGTGAGGGTACAAACAACCAAATCACAATATTTGAATTTTTTAGGTAAAGTCCCTCTAGTAGTTATGTCCTATACCCAAAAGGTGTCTCATATATTCCTACATTGTGCCCATTCAGTGGGGGCACCCCAGACCACCACCACAACCCCCTCCCGCTAAGGCAAAATATATTTAAAACTCATACAAAAGACACTGGAGAATAGCCAAAAGTAGGCAGACAGTGAAAAGGGTTTTTTTTGTTTTGTTTTTGTTTTTAGAAGAAACGAATAATACAAGGTGAAATTCCTGTTTTTTTTAAAAAGACTTTTAGCCTGAGGGCAAGCTCCAGTTGATACAGTGCTAAAACTCTAATAGAAAGTAGTAGTCTCACTAGAAACAAAAATCATCTGAGAGAGTTTGGAGCAATGACAACAGCTAGAAAATGAGGAAGCTGAAGAAAATCTCAGAAAGGAGAGAGCCAGATAGGAAAGTTGCCAAATTGGTATGAAATCTGCCTAAATCTGTAGTCAATTCTTGAACCAAAGATGCATGAAAAATATTATGAAATATCAGTTAAGGCTAGAAGAAGTAAACAAAGGTTCATTTGAGTTTGATTCCATCCACTTTTCCTGTTTCCTTAAACAACATACCATTTACAACGTCTAGTCACAATAAAAATTTACCAGACATATGAAAAAAATAAGAAAATATAATCCACGATTAAGACAAAAGGCAATTAATAAAGATAAACCATGAGAAAAATCAAATATTGGAATCAGCAAATAAGTACTTTAGAGAGATTATTATACTCATGCTGAAGAATGTAAAGGAAAATATACTCACAATGAATGAAAAGATAGAAAATCTCAAAAGCAAAATAGAATTATAATAAAGAATGGAATGGAGATTCTATAAATAAAAACTATAATTTCTTAAATTCAAAATTCATTGAATGTGCTTAACATCAGATTGAAAATGATAAAAGAAATATTTGGCAAATTTTAATATATAGAAATTATCCAACAATCTGAAGATCAGGAAATAGATTTTAAAATTATATGAGTGAATTTTCTGAGCTTTAGGAAACTAAGGGACAATAGCAAAAGTTAAATATACATGTAGTTACAATTGAGAAAGAAAGTACAAAGAGATTTAGGCAGCAAAAAATTATTTGAAAATATAATGATAGAAAATGTTCTTAATTTGCTCAAAGATTTACATTTATAGATTCAAGAAGCCCAAGCAAACTCTAAGTAGGATAAATCCACAGAAAAGTATCCCTAAACAATGTTATGAATAAACCAATAGAAATCAAAGTTAAGAAACAATTTTCAAAGTAGTACAGAAAAATGACATATTGAATACAAAGGAATAAAGATTTGAATGATAGAGGACTTCTCATTAGAAACAATGGAGACCAAAAGAGATAGAGCCAGAATCCTATATGTAGCAAACATATCATCAATAATGAAGATAAAGACATTTCAGATAAAACAAACTTAGATAACTCATTAGCAGCACACATGTCCTGCAAGCAATCTTACAGGAAGTTCTTCAGACCAAAGATGGACAGTGTACTATGGTGTTTAATACCATATGTAATACATGATGACAGTTTATAGTATAGAGGATGGGATGTTGGTACATGGACTAATATGGCCACAAAATTTCTACATATTATGTGAATTAGCATGGCATTAAATTTCAGCAGACTGAAAAATTAAGGAGATAAGGCAGCTATGAAAACTTCTAAAATACTATTAGAAATTAAAATACAATTCAAAAAATACAATGAAACCAGTAAGAGATAAACTGAATAGTGCAGGAAAAAATGATTGAAAAGTAGAAGATACGTGAGAAATTATTTAGGAACCAAAGAAAAAAGCAAAAAGGAATATAATAAACAAAAAGTCAAGGAAGTCGTATCCAAGAAATATTACATAGATGCAACACGTGATTGGAGTTGGATTTCTCCTGTCTTAGGTTCTATCATGTGTATAAAAAGGGGATAAGTTGCAAAAAGAGAGAAAAGATGCATGAAGAAGTTTCCTTGGAGAATGCTGCTGCCTTGCTGGGGGCCCTCATTTCACTATTTTGAGGAATATGGTAGCTTTCAACCCCAAGCAGTATTAGTCCGGCAAGGAGACCACTCACAGAGCAAATACATCTAATTTAGCAAATACAGACACGGTATGACAGGCATTGTTCTAAGTGTTTCACATACTTTACTTCATGTAATCCTTAAACCTTTGAGGTAGGCACTATTATTATTCCTTACTTATTAGATGAGAAAACTGAATCCCAGATAGGTTAAATAAGGTGCCCCAGTCTTACAGATAGTAACAAGTGATGCCAGATTTCAAATTCAGACTGTCTAGCCCCAGAGTCTGTACTACTAAATGTTGTACTACGCATCTGAGAGACACATGGTTCATGCATGAGAATACTGTGTAATGGGTAGAAATTCCTGGTGGGGATCTCTATAGAACAAGGTGAGAGCTGGCCACTGTATTTTGTCAATTATTACATGGATGATTTTTCCTGATTTGTCACTCCTTTGATCAAGATACATGTTCCAATCAATGGCAACTCATAGTTTAACTGACAGAAAAACAAAAGAAAGTTTATGTTATATGTTATATTTTAATTTAATAAATAAATAACATATAAATAAGTGTTGCAACAAAAATGATGGTTTTTGACCAAGTCCAAGCATGTCAATTAAAAGGTAATATTGGCCCCGCAGGGAATCACATTTAAGCATCCAGAGTAATGTAAGCACTGTTGATAGATTTTGGGCTTTGACAGTCAACAAAGAGACAAACTGGGAGACAATTCTGCACATGTAACAAATAGAAAATATTATCAAACAACATTTTGAAGGTAAAAATACAAGTGTTAAGAAACAGTTGATGGAAAATCCAAAGAAAAACTGGAGAAAAGGTGGGGACTTTCCTCCAAAACAAAACAGATGGTACATTCAAGCTGAGTAATTGAGCAGTCAAGTCTGCAAAAGCAACCTTCAGCAAAACCAACAGTGAATGGTACTAAATCCTAGGTTAAGACACATCAAAAAGGGATTGCCTTGCTTGGAGCTACAGAGGCAGTAAAGGGTGTAGTAACAGGAAGCTGGAATAAAAAGCTCTATGGAAAGCTGTAGCATTGGGTAAAGGGAGGCATCAAACCACAAGTGATCCAGTAGAGAAGCAGGTGGAGAAAAACAAGCAATCCAACTCCCCTTCTTCCTATCTTCCAATATCCAGTGGCCAATCCTAAGCTGAAGCCAGAAATGAATAAAGTCTATGTGAAACACACACAGAGCAGGGTGGAGGAGAAAGAACATTAGACCAAAAGAGGCAAATAAAATATGGACCATAGGGAAGGAGCCAAGATGGCGGTCTGTAGCCAGCTTTCTGCAGACACTCCTGTCCAGAAGGAGAGTTAAAGGACAGAAATTTAGCAAGAAAGCCAACGGTTTGGAGCTGAGTCAAGAGACAAGGTCGAGGAACGCACATCAA
>CAUYON010131417.1:0-13920 GCA_963573935.1 Arctocebus calabarensis | reverse complement strand
ATATGTACACCATGGAATATTATGCAGCCTTAAAGAAAGATGGAGATTTTACCTGTTTCATGTTTACATGGATGGAGCTGGAACATATTCTTCTTAGCAAAGTATCTCAAGAATGGAAGAAAAAGTATTCAATGTACTCAGCCCTACTATGAAACTAGTTTATAGCTTTCATTCGAAAGCTATAAACCAATCACAGCACAGGGGTATAGGGAAAGGGGCAAAGGAGGGGAAAGGGGAGGGTGGCTGGAGGGAGGGTAATTGGTGGGATCACACCTACATTGCATCTTAGAAGGGTACAGGTGAAACTTAGTAAATGTAGAATATAAATGTCTGAACACAATAACTAAGTAAATGCCATAAAGGCTATGTTAACCAGTTTGATGAAAATATTTCAAATTGTATATTAAATGAGCACATTGTACCACATGATTGCACAGCTACAATTTAATAAAAATAAATAAATAAAAAAAAGAAGAAAAAAGAAAGCACTGCAGGACTCCAGGAGAAACACATGAATGTACTCACAAATAATATGTTACTTGTAGGGAGGCAGGCTAAGCTGGGTTTGATTTGTGGTGGGCATCTGTTATTTTTGGCTCTCAGCCTCTGCATCCTGGCTAAGCCAAGTGGTATATTACACACCCTGTGTGATTCCCTCATTTGTGGGCACCTAGTCTTCAGACAAAAACTTTTCCTTTCTAGCTATTGGGAAGTGGATTGTTTTCTGAATGAGTGGGTCTTCCGATGAAGCTCTTCAAGGGGACAGAAAATGGAATTAGCACAGAGGTAGGCGAAGCAGAGCCCAGGAAACTCAGGTCCTGAAGTGGCTTCATTTGAACCCTCCAATCAAGCTGTACCTACAGTTTCCAGTTATGTGGTCCAATGTATTCCTTTTTTGTTGAAGTCCATTACTGTTTTCTCACTCTTATATGTAAAAGAGTCCCAGCATAGACACTGTTAACCCAGTCATTTTACTATTCTGTGCGATGCTGGGTAAGTGGCTCAAGATCCTGAGCTGATTTGCTCAGGAGGATGGAAGAAGGTGATACAGGCAGCACCCTGAATTCCAGGATATTTGGCAAAAACTCTCCACACAGTATTGCTTAGTGTGACCGGAGCTCAGGTTTCAGAGCGGACCACCTGGATTCGTCCTGTCACCTAGCAGTGCAGCCATGGGCAGGTCGCTGTCCTCTCTGTGCTGCTGTTGTTCCACGTATTAAATTTGGGTAGCATTAGTCTCAACTGTACAGGTTTGTTCTGTAGATTAAATAATTCTTCTTAAGTGCCTAAAATTGTGCTTGACATATTATCAGAACCCCCAAAATGTTAGCTATTACTACGTATGTGGTGGGTCTTTGACATAGTAGATGCTTGACCAAGTAGTTATTGCATAAATTTGAATGGTGGGAAGGTTTGGTGATAGGGTGGGTCTAGCACTGAATTTGAAGTCAGAAGAACTTGATTCATGCCTTACCTCTGCTCTCTACCTGTTCTTTAACCTTTTTTTTTTTTTTAAATTTATTTATTTTTCAAGGTGAATGAATATATCAATGAACGAACATAGTCCCCTCCAGGGCAAAGTGAATGAATGCATCAATGAATGGACACAGTCCATTCATGGAATTGAGGCCCAGGGAATTCACATGAAATTGACCTAGGCATAGGAAATGGGGGTTCCACATTTAGTCTCAAGTGCAAAGTGAAGGAGACACCGAGGCACAGGTGTCTCCTCGGCAGTTGTCCGGCCTTTTTGGCTATTGGAGCCTCCGGTGGGGGTTGGAGGTCCCCCTCCTTGCCAGTCATCTAGCCCGCTGGTTCTTCACCTGGCTGCCGCAGCACTGACACCACCAAGGAGGAGGTGGCAGGTCTGCCAGCTCCGCTGAGCTGGCCAGGGTGCCAAATGTCCCGCATCAATTCTCCTCTCCGAGTAGAAACCCTAACTGCTGTTAGGGAAAAGGGGCGAAGACTCGATTTAACTGCTTCTTGCTGAATTGGGCGATGATAGAAGAGGGTAGTTAGGGTTTCTCTGGAGGGAGAGTGATACAGGGGTTCATGGACTGGAACTATCTTTATGTGTGGCTTGATGACATTTCTGGAAAACACAAATCTCATTAGTATAATTAGTAATAGGCAAAGGTAGAACAGCGTCAGGTCAGAAGCACTTATTCAGTGACACTAAAAGAAAACCATAACAGGAATTTTTTTGCTGTTTCCTGAATAATAACTTCAAACCTTCTTTTGGCTCACAAGTGTAGGTGGTCTGTGGTTGGCTGTCTCCACTGTCTGCCTCCGTTGAAGATGGAGGGTTCCAGGATTTTACTTGTGAATGATGTATACAGAAATCAACTCCTGTAACTTCAACAGCTGTAGAAGAAGACAAGATAACAGGAAAGGGGCCTTCCCAAGTTGGGGTTAGGGAAGGTGAATTAGAGGGAAGAGTTTTGATCATGACTAAATCTCCAGGGGGGAAAAGTTCCTGTTCTTACCTTTTAAAAGTCACTTAGCAATGTGGATCTCAGAGATCCAGGATCATTGTTACTGCTACTTTTCCCTGCACAATGTAAGAAAACTTCTTTGGAAAACTCAGTTTTTGGTCTCTGCTGTGGATCCCAAGTTCTGGATATAGTTGTGATCACGAAATTGAATAATTATAATTAAACTTAATAATTTCAATTTTAGCAGTGATCCCCAACTTGACTGATCATTTAAATCTTTGGTTGCCAATTCCTAGGCCATGGACAGATGCTGTCCCATGGCCTGTTAAAAAAAACCTAAACTCTGCCTCCTCTCCCACTGTTCCCACATGTTCCGCTCCCCATCTGTAGAAAAATTGTCTTCCATGAAATTGGTTCCTGGTGCCAAAAAGGTGTGAGACCACTGATTTAAATCATAGAACTCTCCAAATAAACCATTCGGAGGGGTGAGTAGGCTGTGGTTCAAGCCTGAGAGTCTATAATTTTAAATAATTCCCTAGATGATATTGGTGATCCCCTAGGCTTGGGATCCTTTGTACAAGGTGACTTGGTAATTCATTGGTGAGTTTGAATTCAGCAATATCTTTCCAAATTAAAAAATATATAAATTTAAAGATGTTAAGTATTTTAGATGAAGTTTTTATGCATGCATATTAACAGAATATTCACTCTGGGAATGAGGCAGAGATTATATAGTTTGATCTATTATTCACAAATCACTTATTTTCCAACTCTCTGGAGGTTCCTGGATCTTGGAAATTTGCTCAAGGCCCTATGTTTTATAAAATAGCTGGAATTGGAAACTGAGTCTTAACTGCTTTCTCTTTCCCTGTTATCATCTCAACAGAACTTCCATAGGTACTACAGAATTTGTACCTGGCATTTTTTTTTTAATAATTTTATTAAATCATAATTGTGTACATTGGTGCAATCATAGGGCACAATGTGCTTCATATATATTCAGAAATATTTTGATCGTACTGTTACAGATAGCTTTCATGGCATTTTCTTTTCACCAGTACCCTGCTAAGATGCACCGTAGGTGTGATCCCACTAATTGCCCTCCCTCCCCCATCCTCCCTCTTCCCCTCCCCTCCCTTTCCCTTTTCCCTGTATTCTTGTGCTATAATAGGGTTTTAGCCTTCATATGAAAGCTATAAATTAGATTCATATTAGGGCTGAGTACATTGGATACTTTTTCTTCCATTCATGAGATACTTTGCTAAGAAGAATATGTTCCAGCTCTATCCATGTAAACACAAAAGAGGTAAAGTCTCCGTCTTTCTTTAAGGCTGCATAGTATTCCATATTGCATAGTATACCATATTGTGGTATACATGTACCACAATTTATTAATCCATTCGTGGGTCAATGGGCATTTGGGCTTCTAGAGATGGGGTCTTGCTCCTCTTGCTCAGGCTGCTCTTGAACTCATGAGCTCCGGCAATCCACCTGCCTCGGCCTCCCAGAGTGCTATTATAGGGGTGAGCCACCATGCCTGTCCCTAAGGCTGACTTTTTTCAAATGAACATTTATTTTTTCAAGCACCACTTCTTAACTATCATGACCTTAAACTTGAATTACTTGTTACCTTTCTCTAAAATCAATTGACCATATATAGTGTGGATCTGTTTTAGATACTCAGTTATGTTCTATTGATCTATTGTGCCAGTAACAAGATGCTTTCATCACTTTGTATTCCTAGTAAATTGTAAAATCAGAGGATGTGTTTGCTAACTTGGTTCTTTATCATTTTGATTTTATTTTCTTGGTTATTTTCATTTCTATGTACATTTTAGCCTCATTTGAGAATTGCTACACAAAAACCTACTGAGATTTTTGGCTGGAGTTATTTTTAATCTAAGGAGTTATTGAAAGATAATTGACCTTTTAAAAATATTAAGTTTTCTGATCCATGAACATAGTATATTTCTTCACTTAATTAGGTATTAATTAATTTCTCTTAGCAATGTCTTGTAGCTTTTAGTGTACAAAGTTTATTTTAGACCCTTACTTCTTCCCAGTGTTGAAATATTAATATGATGATCCAGCAAAATGATCTGAAAAGGAACAACCAGAGCAATGGGAGAAATCAGGAAACTAAGTAAAGGCAGTGTTTAAAGGAGAAACAATTGGCAAACTGCGTCAAACACTTGTGATAGATCAGGTAAAATGAGGACTGAGAGTTCAGATTTTTCAGTGTGTAATTCTATGTTGACTATAACAAAAGATACTTATGCAAAACAGCAGGAGCAAAAACCAATCACACTGGATTCAAGATAAAATAAGAAAGGATGAATGGGAACTCAAGGATACAGAATTCTTTCAAGGTGTTTTACTCTATGAAAACAATATATTAATGCAGCAATAGTTCGAGAGAGATCTGAGATCAAAAAGGTTGTTAATTTTTAAGATGGGCCAAGTAGCAGTAAAACGCTATGCCTTAATACTACAGAGAGCAGATGATTCTGACGAGAGAGGAACAAGTGGCTGGAATAATCCCTTGAGTATATAAGACAGGCCATATCTAGTGCACAAGTGCAAGGCTTTGCCTGAGGAAGGAACCTGGTTCACTTTGAATAGGAGACAAGGCAGTCTGGTCACAGGGGCAGGGAAGTTACTAGATGGCCCGGAAGGAGCTTACTGAAGTTCCTTTCTGATTCTTACTCCTTTTTCAGTAAAATGGGAAATAAAGCAATCAGCTGTCCTTGAATATGGGGCAGAAATGTTGGAGATTTAAGTAAAGGATCCTTCATATTGAATGAATTCCTCTTCAAGGAAAAACCACTGCACCATAATTATATTTCGTATACCTCCATAGAAGAATTCACATCGACATTTTTACAAATAAAAATACTTTTTATTTCTACAGAGGGAGAGATACTACTAAGCTAAAAATATGAGAAGTTCAATAAAGATAAATATGATTTCTATCAAGTTAATCATCCATGATAATAGCCTACCCATGAATTCCAGGGAAGGCTAGTATAGCCCTAGCTCACCTAGAGTTAAGAAACATCTCCACTCTAAAATCTTTTATGATGGTGATTAAACCCTATGGAGAAATGACATGTGGGATTTATGCATTTATAGAAGAATATAATCATAGGACATATCGAACATAGTCATAAAATACAGCCATAGAAACATTCTTGCTCATCAGATAAGCAAACTGGGGTCAAAAGGTATCAAACTTCCATTTGAACTGTGGATTTCATTTTCTCAGCACTCATTTACAATAAGATGTTAAAAGTATAATTTCTTTTTATTACAACAAGAAGATACGTCCAAAATCTTTGTCCATGCCCATGTTGGAGCTATGTAGGTGTCGGTGTCTCTGGATGCATGCGTGGGCTTCTCCTGTTCCCAGACACATTTGAAAGTTTACTTGGAGGACTCAGTGTGAAACACAAACCATTTTCCTTACAGCTATTATGCAAACACACAGACACTTGTTCTCAGCCTCTGGAGACTAGAAATATGTTGCTTGGGAGAGCAACAGCACTCTTTTAGTCTTGTTTGACACCACTTTCTTTACATACGTACCTGTCTTTGCAAAGCCTCGCACGCATATGTTAAAAACGTAATTTAAGAAGGATTTAGTGAGAGTGCATACAATCCTTTCATTTTATTTCTCTTTTTTCTTCGCCCTAACTAATAGCAGGAGTTACTGGCATGCTTCAGAAAGCTTATGTTTGAATACAGTCGAAATCAGTGCAGACCCTTGACCGGCTTAATCTTCACTTGCAAATGACAATGCAGTGAAACCAGAAGGGGGAAAAATTACTTCCTTTCCTGTTGGGAACCTAATAAGTAGTTCGTCTGACCCAGTTTTCAATAAGAGAGATTTTCTGATGACCCGACAGGAGTGACTATCTCCAAAGAAAGAGGAGGGTGAATTTAATCCTTCATACCACTGGAATGGCAGCTGCTCTCGGTTCGCTCTCATTCTGTGAAGGATGATGAAGACAGGGCTGGATTTCAATGTAGGGAGAATTGTCCTTTTGAATATTCCAAACGAGAGCTTTGCACATGTGCCTCAAGAACTAATTGTCTAGGTTCCGTCAGGAATGCAGCAGGAGAGGAGCGTATTTCATGCTTAAGACCAGAGAAGAGCCGCGCAATACTCAGTGGATAAAAGGCTTGCAGTCCCAGCTGGGAAAAAGAGTCCCATTATCTCCCAGCTGCATGCACATTCCATACGGCTTGGTTCTGCCTGGATGCACAGCATGCCCGGCTGAGAGCTTGAAACAGAGTTCTGCAGAAAAATTGTAAAGATCCCGAGACATTTCCCCGGGAAGATCTGTAAGTACAAAATCGTGCAGTCTGCTGCAATGAGAATGTGGTTGGGCAAAGCTGAAGCTTTCCTTCCTTCCGTGTCTTTGTATTAGCATAACAGGTAAAACCTGGGGTAAGGGGGCGAAGTCGCTGCTTTGTTGATGCTGTGTTTCTAGGATGCTGGTGCTTAAAATGCATTTATTCCTTATGAAAGAAAAATGGATTGAATCTCTATTCGGGGAAGGTTAGGGACAAACCAGGGAAAAAGAGACTACAGGTATATTTTTCAGTGTTTCCCTGGTCTGTGCTGCAGTAAAACTAATGGGCAAGACGGGATGACAGTGCTAATTCTGGGACTTTCCGATGGCTATACGCCCTTTCTGTAACGGCAGATGGGAAAATGTGATTGCTAAAATTTTTTCTATCGAAAGGATGAGGGGTGGGGTTTCCAGTGTCCAACCGATGATTTAAAGGAATGATTATAAAAGTTTCCCCCGGGGAGGGATTTGGTAAGAAAAATCAAAGCAAGACTGGAGGTCACATGGGCTCACCAAATTTTGTCTGGCATTTTGCGTGTTCCCCAGCTTCTAGGTAATAGCTTCTGGAGTTTCCTTGGCCACTTATACTAGTTAGACTTGTCAGTATTAAGGTTCCTATGATACTTTATGAAAAGTTTCAGAAGTTGATGACTTGGGAACAAAACTTTTAAGAGCTCTACGATTAACCATGTATATAACGCATTATGTTAACAGAATACTGTAACATTGGAGTTTGGGGGGGAAGTTGAGGTGCATAGTTCTTGCTTCTCCAAGTGAAAACAACATAGGTTTAAATAATCAGCATCCTGATTCTGTCCTCTGAGAAACATTCACAGAATGGCTAAATGGAAGTTCTATGGCGGGGGGAAGAATGGTGGAGTCAAACAAAATCAATTTGGAAAATGAGGTATTCATAATTTAATCTACAGAGGCAATGTTTTCCAAAGATATCTGGACAAGAAGGAGCTTGTGTTGATTATTGAACTGCTTCTTTTGAGCAATTTTCATTTATCTGATGGGTTTATTATTTTTTTATTGTTGCTACTGAAGGTTTCACCAATTTATGTGCATTGTATTTTGTAAGGGAAAAAAGATATTTAAGCACACTTTTTCTCCACCTTCTCCTTTCATACATATGTGTACACATACACAGATTCACAAAACAAACATAAACATACAAAAATACTAACAGCATTTATATAAAAAATAGAAATACAAAGTCATTTTCCTCTTTGATGCAGAGTTTTTTCCTCACAGTATTTTATTCTTTTTTTTTTTTAATAGCAATAATCATGGCTGTGCAGTCCCAAGATTTTTAATATATAAGTCTGGAAACTTTTATATAATGCTTTATATGAGGTTATATAAATGCATAACTTATCATATCACAGCTTTAAAAAGCCCACCATTTATAATAAATGCATTGCATTACTTCCTTTGAACATTTCTAGTGAAGTACCAGAATAATTTTCAATGTAACTTTCCTTAATGAAAACAAATTCACTTGTTCATTTTGAAAAGATTACATTTTTTGCTCTGAATATGGACCAATAAAAATCAATTATATTGTGAAAAGAACATGTGGTGTAATATTAGATTGATTTCATACTTCTGTTGTTTTCATAAGTGAAAATATTCAGTAGTATAGTAGTAAATTTGTACTTTTAAATTATTTTATAGGAGGAGGGATATGAAATCTTTGTTTATTTATTGCTTAAGTATTCATTGTAACAGCATAATGATTAGAATGCAGTAGCAAGTGATATATTCTTTAAAAAATAACTCAAGCTAAACATAAAAGTTCAGGAAAGAAACCCCATCATCCCAGATTTGGAAACTATCCTTGGAGACATTCTCATGTAATTCAGGTAATATGATGAGAAAGAGAGAGAGACTGACTTTTGCAAGAATGGTTTCTTACCATATATCTTTTTTTTAAAAACAAATAAAAACTATTTAGATAATATGGTTCATAATAGGCAAATAGGTACCTTTCTATAAGAATGGGACCCTTCCCTTGGAAAAAAAAATACTGAGTTTGAATTTAGATTTTAATTAAACTGAAAAAATGTTGGAAGAAATTGCTAAATTTCAGATATTATTGCTTTCCAAGAGTGCTATTAGTTTCAGAAAAATAACTACATGGTTAAAAATAGTGAAAATATTAATAATTTGAAGCTGTTATTTAAGATGCATGTTTAAATATTAAGCAATCTTTTATAAGTCCTTGTTATGGTAGTTAAATAAATTAGCACATGTACTTTATTGATGTCAACCCTTCCCACACTACTTGAATGTGATATATGTTATTAGTATTACATTACTAAGTTTTTGCATTCTAGCTGAATTCCCATGGTTGTAGTTTAGACTTATTTCATATTTAAAAGGCATCCTTACTAAAAGACTTTACTACCCTATTCACCATTCCAGTGTTCTTTATTTAGAATTGTCTTCTAGGTTGTTGGATATCACTGTTAGGTAAATAATGCCCCTTCACCAAAGAAACAGTCATAGCTGCTAAAATTTCTGTGACGTTACATACTTGAACATGTCTTTCTTGTGTCTTGTACTTTGGAGACAAGTTATTTATCTTTTTTTATTGTAATGATTTTTAATTTCAGAATATTATGGAGGTACAAATGTTTTGGTGACATGCATTACTTTTGTGGAGTTTGGGGTTAAAATTGCGTCCATCCCCAAACAGCGTGCACTGTACTGATTAGATGTGAATTTACTCATCTTTTCCTCTCCCCTTCCCCCTTTTTTGATGTCCATTGAAATTTACTATCATATATTAATTTATTTTTCCCTTCAGAACTATGTAAATATTTGTAAGCATTTCTGAAGACTCGTGCCTTGAAAATTGAACTTCTGTAGCATTTTTAGATGTGTCTAAAATTCATCCTCGAATTTGACTTTCTTTTTGCTAGTGAATGTCCATATGATTCTTCTTTTTTTTTTTTTTGCCAGAATATGTTCTCAATTAGTTTGGCCTTTTATTATTTTGAGATCTTTTGTTGTTGACTATTTCTTTGTCTCCTCCATCCTCAGGTTATGGACTGACTGTTTTTATGTTGCTTGTTTCTTTTCTTCAGCATTACCAATTGTATACATGTTGTATCTCATTTATCTCTCTTCCACATCTATCTTATTATCCAAATTCATTTTCAATTTTCCACTTTTCCAGTTCATTTTATTTCCTGAAGAAGGCCTGCCACAACTATATCCCTATAAGTAATTTTCAGGCACTTGTTTTATAATATTATTTCTGATGTACTTTCATCTCTGTGATGTTTTTATTTTCCTCTATACTTTTTATGCTCTCTTGTATCCCTTGGTATTTTCATTTCGTTACTGAATTTATTTTTAAAGACATGTACAGAAAGAATTACTTTTTGGAGACAGACTATGTAAGAATAATTGTCTTAGCATTTTCTCAAAACTGCAGCTTATTCTTCTTGAGGTTTTTTTTTTATTTTTTACAATCCACTTTTCTTTGCTCCTCTCTTTCCGTCATCTTCTTTTTCTTTTAAAACGTGTGTGAAAGAGATAAAAAGAGCACAGAAGATAGTTAAGGTAACTATTCTGTCTGACTTTGTAATGGTGGACACACGCCATTATGCATCTGTTCAAACCCATAGAATGTACAACACCAAGAGTGAGCCATAATGTAAACTATAATGATATATCAGTGTAGGTTCATCAATTGTAACAAAGGTACCATTATGGTTCAGGATGTTGATAGTGGGAGAAGCCATGTCTGTGTTGGAGCAAGATGTATATGAGGATTCCTTGTATTTTTTGCTTAATTCTGATGTGAACCTAAAACTGTTCCCAAACGTAAAGGCTATGGAATAGTAAAATAAAATATAAAAGTTTTTTTCTCATAATTCCTTTATGAGTGTTATTCACCTTTTTGGAATAAGATCAACTATTTAAGGAAGAAAAGTGAAATTAGGTGTTTATGATAGAATAAGTAGAGTATATACAGTTGTAATTCAGATTTGTTCTCCAGTGTATGTATAGTTGCCAAATTTGTTATCTTCTGTATCTGAGGGACCCATTTTCTTGGTTGTCACTTGAGTGAATGGATTAGCATCTACTAAGATCCTTAAGGCTGTGTCCTCTGTGCTGTGATCTTGTAATTATACTTTCCTTCTTTAAATATCCTCTCCAGCAATCTCTTCTCTTCAGCTAGCCAATTTTTGGGCAATCTATATCCTCCTAAAAGTAAGAGAAAGTACTTCTCAGTTTTCCCTAATGCCTCCCTACTCCCACAAATGTCAACGTCTTTTAGCATTTGGCAACAGTGGAAATATGCTTTAGGTTGTGTTTGGGGGTCATGTCCATTAAAGTTTTTATTAGGGACAGAGGGGATTTTGCCTTGTTTTTATTTTATGTCCTCTCCATCAATACTGCTACCTTTTGATTTCTCTTTGTTGTTTCTCTGTAGGAAAAGGGATGACTCAAAATATCCTTAGTGAGTTTAAGTAGAAAGCTGTAGGTTTGGAAAAATTCTTTAAATGGAAATTTCATGATAGAGTGGTTATTTTCATTTTTCAAATTGACAAAAGCTGTTCTAGTTAAAATTGAGTTCAAGTGCACCATGTATTCTAGCATTAAACATGTATTGTGGTAAAGGCATAACACAGGACACAGAAGAAAGCATCCCTTCTAGTAGTCTTATTAGTCTAGATTAATGGAGTCTATGGCCTACTTAACTATCTTGCAATGAATGAGTGCTAAGGTGATTTGCAGTGAATTTCCACCATGGTAACATATATCTAAATTTGTAGACTTTAATTCTTTTTGGAAGTAGAGCGATTATAAAACTTATACATAATAGTTTTCCAATTAAACAAGTAAAGAATGAATGTAAAAAATTACATAGGTCTTGAGATTGTTGTTAAAAGAAGAAATAAAAAAGAATCCTGTTATATCCTATGAAGTATGAAACTAATGATCTTACTCATAAAAAATAAAATTCGTTTTCTAAGCTTAATAAAGTGATAATGAGAAAAAGATTCATGAGGGCGGCTGCTTGAGCTACAGGGCCTCAATGGCACCTGCCCTTCTCTGTATTTAGCCACTCTCTACCTCAGTTCCCCCCAATGGAGATAATACTATTATTGACTTCATATATTATTAGGATAGTTAAATGGGTTAAGATGTAAAAAGTCTTAGCAAGAGGCCTGGCAATTAATAAGAACTCTATATGTTAGTTGTTTAATTATTATCATATTATTATTATACTATCATAATATTTGATAGTATAATATGAGCCTTGGAATCAGTTAGGTACAAATAATATAAAACAATAAGAATAAAAATTATAATTATAATCTAATCAATTATATTTAGTAAAGAATTAAATTTGGAGTATAAATCGTAATTGGATATGAAAACAGAGCTCAGGGAATATTGAGAGAAGATACAGAGATGCTGTCCTTAGATCCATAGAGTTTAAAAGTAGAAATGTTATTTCTGGATATAATAAGAAATTGGCCCTAATCAAGAAAAATGGGTTTATTTAATTTTCTAATGATGAAAGCCAAATGGTATAATACTGAAAAGAATCATATTTAACTTGCTCAATATATTCCCTATTAGACCATTAGGCCTAGTTTGTTTGTTTGTTTGTTTGTTTGTTTTGAGACAGAGCCTCAAGCTGTCACCCTGGAGAGAGTGCCGTGGCATCACAGTTCACAGCAACCTCCAAGTCCTGGGCTCAAGTGAGTCTCTTGCCTCTGCCTCCCAAGTAGCTGGGACTACAGGCGCCCGCCACAATACCCAGTCATTTTTTTTTTTTTTTATACTTGCAGCCGTCATTGTTGTTTGGCGGGCCCAGGCTGGATTCCAACCTGCCAGCTCAGGTGTACGTGGCTGGCGCCTTAGCCTGTTGAGCCACAGGCACCGAGCCTCGGCCCAGTTTTATAAATACATACTACTCTTGAATATATTTCATCATATGGGTATTACAGATTTATTATTCATTTCCTCATCTATGCTTATTTGGTTTATTTAAAACAGTCATGACTGCAATGTTCCATGAATACCTTATATTGAGAATTTATACATACGCGTGAGGATTTGTATACATAGCACCAAGACTATGCTATACGCATATGTCTACAATTTCATGTTTGTTATGCCTATCTCAGAATCTCTGCCTTTTAATCAATGTGCTTAATTCATCCACATCTATTATGATTGCTGATCATAATAAGAAATAAGTCGGGCTTATTTCTTATATCTTATCTTATGTCCTACTAAATTTTTTTTAACTTATTTCCTTTTATTGCTTTGACCACACATTCTTTATTCTCTTTTTTTCTGACTTTTACTAGTTAAAAATGCTGTACTCCAAAATTAATTTCAGTGAACATCTAAGTGTTTTAAACTAAAACAATTCTTTTTATATTCTAGTGGAGAGCAACAGTAATATATTTATCCTCTTCCCTATCAGGAAAATGATTTGTTTAAATGCACTCCAAGATCTCTCTCCCAGTGTCCAGGTTTTCACTATTTAAACTGCTCCCAATATTTTTTTCAATGTTTATTCAAATTTCTGGCATGTTTTTCTGAATTCTTTATTTGCCATTTCTTCTCTCTTTGGATTCATTGCTTTTTTTTTTAGATAGAGCCTCAAGCTGTCACCCTGGATAGAGAGCCATGGCATCATCATGGCTCAGCCATTACCCCCTTTTTTCTACTTTTAGTAGAGACAGGGTCTTGTTCTTGCTCAGGCTGGTCTAGAACTCCTAAACTCAAGGAACCCACCCACCTAGGGCTCCGAGAGTGCTAAGATTATAGGCATGAGCCACTGTTCCCAGCCTATTGGATTTGTTTCTTGTATGCTGAGGATTCTTTGAAGGTTGTTCTATAAAGAGTATTAACTCTCTCAAAATTTAGGTATTGAAAATTGCTTACTTTACTCCCATTCTAAAATAGCATTATAGTTGGTTTAGAGAACTCCATGTTGCTTTATATTTTTTTTAAATAATTTTATTGAATCATAATTATGTACATTGGTGCAATCACAGGGCACGATTCATATACATTCAGAAATATTTTGATTGTACTGTTACAGATAGCCTTCATGGCATTTTCTTGATCACTATATAAAGACA